>PYAF01005508.1:265883-293339 GCA_007407185.1 Glycine tomentella
CAATTTCCACAACGAGAACTTTGTCCCGTCAAATTTGCCAATATCTACCTTTGTTGCCATGGTTCTATCACGAACTGCTTTTGCTGCAAAGTAACTCCCACTGCTTCACTCCGGTCTCCTTCAACCAGTATTTTGGAAAGTGCACCAGGAAAGTTTCCAGGAAAGATTGGAGGGGTCACTAGTGGTCCCACTTAATACCAATCTCCTTAGACTGTTTCGTCTTTGTGACAAAACTTTCCACACACACTTTATCACCCAAAATACCTCTCTAGAGGAATGCTCCGATTGCGAACAGTAACTGTATACAGCAATAGTCTCTGTATAACACCTGCAACACCTCAGTATAAATTAATACTGATGTCAACCCAGCAACTCCCAAGGATAATTCTTTTCTGGTGTGACAGATCAGTCTAAGCTGCAGCCACAGAGCATACTAAGAAAGAACCTTGGCTCTGATACCACTGTTAATAAGTGGGATTCCATCGGACAGAACAATAACAACAGATAAAGGAAATTGAAAGCGTTAAATGGACACAAATATTTTACGTGGGAAAACCCTGAGGTAAAAAAAAACCCACGGACAAGAGTAGAAAAATTTTCACTATGGGAACTCCAACACTACAACCTCCCTTTTATCACAAGGAGAGAACAATTTTATCTCTCTCTTGAACTAGGGAATACTTCTCACAAAATTATACTAAAGAATAATATTATAACAAATAATATTATAAGAGAAGAGAAGAAGATTTTGGTGTGAAGAATATGAAGGAAGGGGGTCTTTATTTATAACCCCTAATCTTCCTCCCTTGGCTTGTTCCCACCGATGTGGGACTTGCTTCCAACACGGCACAATAAAAGAAAAAGGATTCCATAAAAAAATACACTATGTCACCTATTAACAAAAATTCCAAAACATAAAACATGAAATTTATCATCTTAATTCATCATTCAGATTCTTCTTCCACATCTCGCTTCTTCTTTCACATCCGACCGTTATTATTAATTAATTTTGGTTACCCTTTTATCTGCATCATCAATTATGCTAAAATATTAATATACAATTAACCATAATAATGATATATACAAGTAGTGATTAAAGCAAATGTTGTACAACTCAAAAAAAAATCTTACCATTTAGTACAATTCCAAGGAACCAATTGTGAGTACAAATAAGAGCTTGCAATTTCTTAAAAAGTATAAAACTTCTAAAATTACTCTAAATACAACTTCTAATGCTAAAAGTAGACTCGAATGTCACTACGGTGATTGAAATAATGAATATATCACTCGTAATTTTTCCTAGATCACAAAATAATAGGGTTTATGACTTTTGAATATCACCGGTAGCTAATAAAATGAGAAATTGATAAAAAAAAATAAAATCTTAAGCAGTACTCATTAATTAAAATTAAAAGAAATACAAACCAAACAAGATAAAGTATGTGTGACAATATATGGAATTTTTTATTCTTTAAAATTCAAGACAGCAAGTTAGCCCAAGCCGTACTTAGGCCGCGTGTGGCTAATAAAATTTCAAACTATGAAAAACTAAATTAAAATATTCCATGCCTAAATTTATAATCTAATTTATATTTGACATTTGACTAATTACCAATTCATGATTATATGTAACTTATTTTAATATACGTAATTCTTTCAATTTTGAATATAATTAAAATAAACTCCAATTTATGCTGATTAAAAAACTTAAATAATATGATTTAATTTTATTAATCTCATGTATAAAAATAAACTAAAAAAAGGGTTCAATGAAAACACAATTATAATTAAATAAAATATATTTTAGAATAATTTTATTAAATACTGTGGAATTAATTAAAATTTACTTCCATTAAAGATTAACATATGTGAATTTTTTTTACTTAATTAAAGGAAATTAGCTTCAACCATGTTCCCGCGTGATTTTTAGTTTGTTTTTTGGAGGGTTTTCCCCCCTTTCATTAAAAAAAAAAAAAAGAAGGTATAGAAATAAATTTAATAAGATAAAAAAAATATAAGTTTGTTATGCTGATTAAAGACTTAATTAACATGATTTAATTTTATATTAATCTCATGTATAAAAATAAACTAAAAAAAGGGGTCAATGGAAATATGATTATAATTAAATAAAATTTATTTTAAGAATAATTTTATTAAATATTGTGAAATTAATTGAAATTTACTTATATTTTAGATTAATATATATGAATTTTTTACTTAATTAAAAGAAATATGATTCAACCGTGTTTCAGCGCGGTTTTTAGTTTATTTTGGGTTTTGTTTCCTTTCATTCAAAGAAAAGAGAGAAGGTATAAAAGAAAGAGAAAAAAAGTTATGTACTCACATTGTAAAAAAATTTATACAGTTATTCAATCTTAATCCATTATGTATAATAAATTTATTAATTTTTAAAACAATTTTATATCATTGGACATTAAACTCTAAAAAAAATCTAACAATTATTTGATTGGCTTTTCAAAATACTCACTTCAAATTAAGAGGAAATGAATATTACCTTTTAAAAATAAATTGCTACAAATAGAAATATAGAATTTAGTGCTGAACTGGCAAGATATTTGTGGGGGACAAAGATATGTACAATATTTGTTCATAAAGGGAATTGCATCTGTATACGCAAACCTTTCGGAAAAAACATGTTCCTCGTTAAGGAAAAATAAACAAACAAACAAATAAATCTATAAGCTTCCCACTTAAATTTGGTTGTACCCAATGATTCATTTTGTCGTTTTCGATACTAGGAAAGCATCTTCGTTAGAACTAGCCTTGATCAAACTGATATCTTCAAGTCAAATTTGCGTGGTGGCACTTGAGAAAAATAAAGTAAGAAAAAACAATCAAGATTATGGAAAATATTAAGGCTCCAATTCTCTAGGTAAGTAAATAGAAAAATGTTACTAATTATTTAATCATTTTCTTCTTTCGCGGACCAAATTTGTGGCAGTAAACTAAATAGCTTCTGTAGGGAAGCTCCACTAGCTAGTTCTTTTTCTCAAGTTATATATAGTTTTGAATTTTGAGGATTAGGGCAGAAGATCATTTGTTTGAATTAACCACAACAATTGTTAGCTTAGTATTGGTGAGGCTATTATCATATTACCTTTAAGAAATTTGACAATCTAATTCATTGACCAGAAAAAACATGATTCAGTGATGGAAACCAATTCTTTTTTATGATCTCAGTGATGGAAACCATAATTTCGATAAAATTAAGATACATAAGGTATTAGGTTTGCTAGTTGGCAACTGATTTTGTTAATTAGGGGGGAAAAAGGAACCACTTTCAAACTAATTATAAGGAGCACTAAAGACAAAACTTATTCATATATAGCTGAAATAAACTAGCAAAAAAAATCTTCAGAATCTATTTATAAACCATTATACGCTACTTCTTCCTTTTATTTTGTTTCTTGTTGAAGAGAGAGTGTTAAATTATTTTGGGTACTGCTTATGGAAAACGAAGGTTATGATGCACTATCTCTTAAGGCAATGATCAGTAAGACTTTTTCTTTCTTTTCCTGATGAAGCAAGAATCAGTGTAAAAGATTTTCTTACACGTAATTCGTTTTTTAATTAATTGTTAATTGGTAACCGTGTTAAGATTGATTAGTAGTACGGATATGAATTCTATAAATTTAAATTTATGTTGTCACACGGGAAATTATGGAAGCCTAATATGATCATGCTAGCTGTCATTGAAAAGTTGTTATAATCTCCACTAAAGCAATAATCAGTCGTGTATATGTATATTTCTAGCAAGTCCTTCCTCTAAGATTAGAGGAAGAAAAGGATTAACTACATAATTAAGCTAGTCTTTATTTAATATGACAGGTTTTACTGTATTTATTCCTGTCTCCAAATATAACTGTTTAACTTGGTTAGGCCCTTTCAAAAAAAACTTGGTTAGGATTTCGAATTGATTTGGATTGAGAAAAGATTGGATAAAAGTTATTAAAAAAATATGGATTTTAAGATTCAAAAATGATTTCTCGATTAATAATTTAATAAGAACACATAACAGGAAGCACGCTTCTGCTAATTAAGCTAAGTGAATTCTTTCAAAACACTTTAGTAGTACTAAGAAATTGGCTTTGGAGAGAGGCTTTACTCATATCCTCATTGAGGCAGTGAGGATGGTGTCTAGAATTGCGACTCGAATCAGTTAGCCCTTGCTTTGGTCCAGGACATGAAAAAGATGATGCAACTTCATGCGGTTGCAAGATCAAGAGTATTGCCATAGTTTTAAACTCTGTAGCTGATTGTTTAGCCAAGAGGGCTTTTGACTCTGTTCAGCAAGATCTAGTTTTCGTAGATCCCGTTACTGAAATTTATTGAATATGATAAAACTTAATAGGTTTCACATTATATTTAATGATTTTTTTAATATTGTAGTTATGAATAAATTTTAACCAATTAGAGAAAATGTGTTTGAAAGAGTTTGTTTATAACATTTCTTTTAAAGTGCGCTTGGATAAAGAATTTTAATCGTTTGAATGTATTTCTATGAAGAATTTAAATTTTTGGAATTTTAAAACATAATTTTAAACAACTAAAAATGTGAAATTTTAATTTCTTTCTAAAACATGAGAAATTGAAATTCTCTTTTTTTATAGACGTTCGCACCACATAGCAACCTCTTGCTCGCAACCTCGCACTCGCACTTTTGCTTTCACACTCGCAACCCCTTGCACTTACTCGCACTCACAACCTCGCTTTCTCTCTTAGGTTCATCTCTCTCACAACTTTGATCTCTCATACCTTTCTCTCACCTAAAGTTTGATTAGGGTCTTTTCATAGGATTTGATTTGGGTTGAAAATTGAAATGGTGAATTAAACCTTTGAATCCAGTGATCTAATACAAATTTATAGGGAAGAGGAACCAGAAAAGGGAGGTGTTATTGCAATTTATAAAGTACAAGTCATTTTTGTGAATGGGGATGAGATATGTCGTGGGTTTCTTTTGAAGGGAGGGTCAATGTTGTCCCCGGGGGCTTTGGGGTTTATTGTTGGAAATCGGTAATGTTGTGTTGAATAAATATTGTTTCTGGTTTTATTTTTGTGTCAATGAGTAGCATGATTATGAAATGTTGATGTTTGATTCAGTGTATCCAGTGCCTTGCATAGATACATTTAACTCTGTTAGCAGAATATTTATTCATTGCCAATGGGAAATTTTGGAACCAGTATTTGTCTATGCAATTGTTCTCTATGAAATTTTGTGAAACTCATCCATTATTATAAAAGGGAATTGTGGTGTGAAAGGTACTTTTCTAGGAATGGTTTATGATGGATCAAATACAAAGTGTCACAAGGGGATGAAGTTTTCAAATGTTTGCTATCCTAGGAATTATGCAGGTTTCTGGTTTGTTATATGCAGAATATGGTGTTGGCATATAGGCACTTGTGCCATTATAGAGGAATGGTTTCTCATTGGAGGGGAAAGTTTTTTTTGTCAGCTGCATAATTATGCAGAGGTGATTTACAGGCCTTTTTTTTATATGGTTATACTCATGAATGATATAACTTGGGAACAGGGAAGTTTTCACTGGTTGGTGATAAAGCATCAAATAAACAATGTAATCATGAAATTTATTCACTAATAAGCAATGTAAAAAGAGTAATAACAATTGTTTTATTAGCATTTCATAAAGAGCATCAAATGATTAAGAAGAATGGACAGATAGATTAAGGTATGGTTTTTTAATAGTTTTTATTATCATCATTATAGTGATTGCGGTAAAATAGTTCATCATACTACCACATGAAGTAGCAATATACAATAATATACTAAAGTTTCAACTAATAAAATACTTGTGACCAAACTATTGACAATAATATAAATACAGTATTCTAAAAAGGAAAAAAGTTTCAATTAAAACGTTTTAAATTCTTAAAATTTAAAATTATCTCATCCAATCATACTCTTAATATTAAGAACTGTGATGCTGCAAGCATTATGCTTGGGGTGTAGTTTTTTTTTTTCCTTCGGTTGTGCTTCGGCTTTGACCTCTTTTTGTGTAAAAAAAAATAGATTAAAAATTTAATGAGAGAAACTATTTGAAACATAGTAAGAAAGTAAAGAAAAAATATAATTTAAATTTATTTTTTATTAATAAGAATTAAAGACAATATTAGAGATTTTATAATAATTAAGGTATTTTCTCAACTAACTAAACTAAATCCTCTTATTTAAATTTACTTTACTAGCATATAATTTTTATTGATCGTTTTCTGTATTATACCTTTAATTATATTTTGGAACTATAATTAAAATAAAATATCATATACTGGCAAACAGATCGAACTTTTGGCTTCAAAGGGGCATTCCTTATGCTTTCTTTATTTCATATAAGTAATTAATAATATTTGGCTTATAAAAAATAATTAAAATAGAATATAAATTATGTAACCTGGAAAATAGAGTTTATTTTCAATGCTAAAATTAGGTGGGTTAGACGTATTAAAGATCTCAACAATTTCAATATATTTTACTGCTAGGTAAATGAAAATGAAAGATTCAAACAAATGGAGATTCGTTTGATGTAAAATTCTAGTGTCAAAATATAGAGAAGGAAAGTGTTTGGGGGATGAAAACAATACACAAGTTCCTTTGGAAGTGTTGAGGAGGGACTGAGTGAGGACTATATTGGGCAAAAAAGAGTGGTTTAAGGGTATAATTAGATATGTGGTTAAGGTTATGGGATACCCATTACTTGTGTGATGAAATAATATTGAAGAATAAGTTCCTTTTTCTAGGAAATGAAGAATAAATTCTGGTCATTACAATATCATCCTAAAAATGGAGAAGCTACAAATTTCACAGGAACAAGATAGCTGAAAATGGACGTTGGATTCATCAGGCTCTTATACGGTTAAATCAGCTTATCAAATGTTGTAGATAGGGTAAGAATGTAAGATCAGTGTCATAATCAAGTGTTCAGCTAGCTTTGGACTTCTAAATCCCTTTAAACAATTACTATAGCCCTCGTTGTACTTCACATGAGGGAATTTTGTTTACAAGAAAAAATGTAAAAAAAAAAAAAAAATCATCTCAATTCTAAATTGTTGGGATCTTAATTATGTTCGAAAATAGTGTGGCAAGTGAAAACATCACAACGCCCAAGTTATAAAAATGGAAAACATATTGCATATTTATCCCAACTCCACAATCTGGAAAAGAAAATACAATATTAGAAAATGCATGCACTTCTACAAAAGTCCATTTCTGAATATTTTGTTGAGGAAATAATATCACAACTAGAAATAATGATTTTAACATACGTTAACACCCGTTATTGAAAAAATCGATACTAACAAAAATATAATGACAAATTCATAAATAATATATCTTTGTTAACATCGATTTTTAATAAAAATCGATATTAACTAATCCCTATTAACATCGATTTTTATCTAAAATTCCGATGTTAACGAGAAACTGATGTTAACATCGATTTTTTAAGTAAAAACCAAAATTAACAGGACTAGTAACATCAATTTTTACTTAAAAATCGATGTTAACATGTGTTGTTAACATCGATTTTATAGTAAAAATCTATGTTAATGATTGACATCAGTTTTTTTTTTTACAAAATTAAATTTAAATTAGTTTAAATCATTTAAAATTTAAAATGATATGAACAATTATTATATGATACACAAGTATAAATTTATAATATTCTTATATATAAAAATTATAATGAAACCAATCCTTTTATATAAGATTTTATGTTAGTAAATGACTTTTCTCATATATATATATATATATATATATATATATATATATATATATCATTCCCATATATAATAATTTCTCAATGTAAGTTATTATAAGAGAGCTATCTTTGTTATTTTATATATCATTCACAAAAGCGATTCATCTTTCTCCTTTCCACTTAAATCATTTTTAAAGCTTAAATTGCAGAGCGGATCCCAAATTGTGATTTCACATTTTCTGAAAGTGTTTGCAGCGCGATTTCAAATCCCAGCTTGTTTTCCTTTCCACTTAAATCAATGTTTTTGTTTCTTAAAGTGCAAGTGCAGAGCGGTTTTTTCCTTTCCGTTTAAATTCTTTCTCCTTTGTTTAGTCACCAGGATTTTTTAAAGCTTTTTCTTCTCCCTCTCGCGATTTTAAATCCCACGTTAGTAGATGTTCTATCTTTGTCTTTGTTGTTGCATTACCATTTTAAGGTAATGTATGGGTTGAATGTGATTTCTCTGTTATTGCCTACCAATTATTTGATAAAATGCCTAAACCATAGCTTTGTCTTTGTTCATTGCTTATCACCTAATCCTAAACCAAAACCACGTGAAACTCGCAAAACTCAGTCCATGTACATTTCACCAAAACAAAATGTTGTTTTGAAACTGTAGGAAATTGGTGGAACATGAATGTGGCTCGGTATGAATATTCCCTTTTTTTATGTGGTTACCAATCCCTTATTATTTTCACTGTCATGAGGTTTTGCTTTTTTATAATGTTCTTGCGTAAAGTTAAGGTGAGAATGACTGGATAATGGTTCTGTCATTTCTTTTTTAAGTAGTATTATCTATTATTTACAAAACTCACTTCCCATCATCTAAGCATATAACTGTAAAGCTTCCATAATTTGACTTATTTATCTCTTTGCCAAAAAATATCTAGCATTGTTTTAGAAGTTGATATACATGCTCAGAATTGATTTTATTTAGGATACTTTTGGTTACCAAAAAAAATAAAAGAAACGAAAAACTAATAATATAAACTAGTTAAAGTTATTCTGTGATCCATGGGATAAGAGTTTTTTAATATTAAATTTAATTATTTAATTAAATTATATACGTTGAAAAAATAGTTAAATACTATTGAATAAAAGTGGTTAAAAATTAAGTATGCATATCTTTAAATTGCATTCGTGCATTAATATTGTACCTATTTGTTTGATGTAGATTTAAATAGATTTAAAAATATTTAGTGGAAAAAATGACATCTATTTTCTTTAATTTAAACCATCTAATTAAATGAATATTTAGTGGAAACAACAATTACATCAACACCACCACCTCATATCCTCCCTATGGAGGAACTTCTTTCTTCAAATACCCTTTTTTCTGATGGACGCATGATACCAGATTTAGTTGGCATGATTATTTTTTCATATGTTGTTGCATTTTTTTATATAAAAAAAAAAAAAAACAGATATCATTTCTACTTAATACTAATTAAGAAAACCAAGGTGCTAATTAGAAGAAGAAAAAACATGATTCATGATTCATCTTTCTCCTAAGCTTATCTTATTTATTCTCATAATCAAAAATGCTAAAGAGTACATCCTAATATATTAAATATAATACATGTATACACGTTTCTTTAAAAATATATTAAATATTTTTAACAACGTTAACTACCATGTTATCATATCACACCAACAACAAAATATATTAAATATTTAATATATATATATATATATATATATATATATATATATCAACCATCACATTATCATTTAGATTAAAATTTCACAGTTATAATATCCATATAACTCAATTTGTGCAATTAGAATTCAAGAAGTGAAAATCACTTAATGTGAAAACTTTTGTAGACCAAAATTAAATTTAAGTTTTAGTTATTTATTTATTATTTTCTCATTTTTTTAGAACTACATTTCCAATTATTGAGAAAGAGATTTTACTGAATAAAATTTATTTCATCTTAACTAAACTTAAATTACTCATGATTATCACCCAAGAAAGAGAACAGCATGTCCTTTTTTTTTTTACATGTATGTATCATACTTGTATCACCATCATCTCATTACTCATAATTATCACCCAAAAAATCGTAATACTAAGACCCATATTAAACTTAGTTGAGCTACACAATCAACATGTCCTTCTTTTTTAATATATACTATGGATCTAACAAAAACACATCATTATTAAAATTAGGGAGCCTTCTTATGAATGTTGAATGTTGAACATCATTTGTAGGTAGTTGTCCTTTTCCTATTTGCATCGTCATCACGAGATTTATTGTTGGAGATTGTCAATGACTATTATCACATGTACTTATGAATGTCTTTCATGTTTTTTTGAGGTTATATGTATATGCGTGCTTTTGTAACTTGTTTTATGTTATTAACGACTATTGATTTATACATATAATTGATGTTCATTATGAGTGAACCTTAGTTTCCCGTTTGAGATTCAATACAATGATTCTTCTGGACAGTTTGGATCAATCGTTATATTAATTCTTAAATTGTCCGTTTGGACAATTTGGGAAGAGTCATTTTTTTATAGTATATTTATGGCAGATCTAGGACCCTGGATCAGTGAGGCCAATTTATTTAAAAAAATAAAAATTTATAATTATCATTATAATATGGGATAGTTGGGTTCAAACACAAAGATAAAAGGTACAAAATATAAAATTTTAAGATAAATATTTGCATTTTATTAAAATAAGAAGGTGCATTTACTTACTCTTATGTGTGAACTGGTAAGGAGATTCAAATACATAAAATTAGAGGGTACAAAATATAAAATTATTAGGTGCAAAATATAATATTTTAGAACTAATAATAGTGATTTCATTGAAATGAGGGGGCGCATCTGCCCACCCTCATGGCCATATAGATCCGCCGGTGTGTATAAGTTGAGTTTATTTTCTTAAATTTGATGAAATTTTGGTACAATGCATTTCACTTTGTTCCCCGGCTGCATACTTGATTGTGGTGGTATTGTTGTCACTGCTTTCATGTCGGGTATTTGGGGATCAATACGAAATGCTGCCAAAATTTTGTCAAATTGAAGAAAAGAAACTCAACCTATACATATGATTATACTATAAGAAAATGTCTCCTGAATGGGATAGGGTCACACCTTTAATGAAAAAAGTGAGGTTTTCATGCATGAAATAATTTTGTGAGTATCACAGAGTTATTAATTAATTGGATAGAAGTTGGATGAATGCAAGTCGCATAAGTGTTGAGTATGAGGAAGAGGTTGAACAGTTCTTGGAATTTGCATCCGAAAGAAGTCAATCGATTAAGGATGGAAAATATTTATGTCCTTGTATAAACTGTTTGAATGGGAAACGACAAGCACTAGACGACATATGAGAACATCTTTTGTATGATGGGATTATATCATGCAGTATTTTACTGATCAGAGACCATTGGAACCCGAAAGATTGAAGGCAATTTGAATTCAGTGGACACGATTTTATCTTAGAGTTAGAAATGAGGCACTAGGTGGTTAAGCGGGATTTTTAACAATTGTATATAGTTTAAAATTAAAATTGCTTATAGGAAATGATTTTATGTATATTAACATTATTGATTTTACTTATGCTTCATATATCATTTGTACTGGATTGTGAAATTTTCTGGATTAGTTTGTTTTTTCATTTACAGGTGTAATAAAAAAAATAAACAAAATATTTAAAAAAGATTAACATCAGTTTTAAAAAAAAATCGATGTCGTTACATGCACAATGACATCGGTTTTAGAAAAAATCGATGTCATTACATGCATAACATCATTTTTTAGTAAAAAAATCAATGTTGTTACATGCACAACGACATCGATTTTCAGGAAAAAAAATCGATGTCATTACATGCACAATGACATTGATTTTCAGAAGAAAAAAAAAAGATGTTGCATACTTTGTTAACATAGGTTTTTAAAAATCAATTAAAAATTGATCTTAATATTGATACTTTTAACGTCAATGATTTCAACATCAGACAAAAACTTATGTGAAAAGTAAAAAAAATCTATGTTAAAAACCAATTTTCTAGTAATGTATATACCTTTAATATGAGAAATTGATTTCTGACCAAGTGTCATAAAACTTACTTTTGAAGAATAATGTTTCCATTACACACTATTACCACTACAACCATAAAAGCTTAAAATAACCTTTTACTAGATAACCCTTACGGCCTTTTACTTTTCTCCTTATGGCTCTCTTTTTTTGTTTTTTTTTTTTTAACAAAATTACTCTCCTTTTTCGACCACATCATTTCATTGCATTTGTATTTTCTATCTATTTTTTTTTCCTTCTCTTTCTTTAATCATAACTCATAATTATAACCACAAGCTTTATTCTAAGGACATTCTTTAAATAACTTAAAAGTTAAAAAAAATATTAAAAAAACAAAAAATTACACTATTCAAATTTTTTTACATTCTCTTATAAATATATTAATTTTTTTAATTCATTAATCAATGTCTTAAAAAAACCCCACGTCAAAATTATAATAAGAATACTCGTCACATAATTTAGAACACTAATAGTTGCATTCAGTGTGGGAAATAAGCAACCAGCTATTAATGTTTGGTTCGTTCAATGCAAAGCAACCGGAGTGATATTAGTATTTTGAATGCAAAGCAACCAGATTTTTTTTCATCATGTTGCGGACCTCATCAAGTTCACGTCGTGGCAGTGGGAAAGAGCAAAGTGGCAGCTAACTTTAAAGCCTCTTTTAATGATTGTCTGTGCAACCATTAATATGCTTAAATGCACTATCTTAGGAGTTGTTTGCACCAGCTTTTTTGAAATGTGTCGTTGGCCACGTTAGGACCTGTTGGAGAATCGTTGGGGTTAGATTTTGTATGTATTTATGGCATTGGCCTTAATGGGTTGTGATGGGGTGGGGTGCTTGCAATTGCTGCTGTCGGGGTGTTATTTAATTTTGACAGCACTATCTCTTGTATTTGTTTCAGGCTTTCAGCTGTTCAATGGGGGTATACCTTACACCTTACTCGGATTAATATATTTCGTAAATTGGCAGATAAAAAAAAAAAATGTTTGATTCCATGTAAACAGACATGTACGCACCATATGGGTAGCTTCTGCATCTTGTATTCTTGTTCAGTTCTGTACTCATTTTTTAAAATTATTCATATTTCATTGGAATTGAACTACAACACAAGCTAGATAATTTACAACAACTTTCATTCTCCCATACACTTAGCATGTATCCAATCACACGGTATATATATGTCAAAGAAGGAGAAAAAAAAATTGAAATGAAATGAAACACAGGCTAATTTATTGACAACATATAGAGCTAGAAGTCTATAACAGATTTAATAGAACCATAATCATCATGAAACAGCACGACTAAACAAATGGTCTTAAATTAATTTATTTTTATAAGAATAAGACAGTTTAAAATTAAAATGAAATAAACTAATTCAAGTGAAGTCAGTATCTATGGAAGCAAAAAGCTAGCTAATGGCTGTCTTGATATATATATATATATATATATATATATATATATATATATTCCAAAAAACTGACAATGTTCGACAAATATAATTATAAAATATTACGTACAGTTAAGCTTATCTACATAATTCACCCGAATATATCTTCACCATTTATCAACTTATTATTATAAAATAGACTATCACAATAAATAATACAGATGTTTTTTTACGGCATAAATAATACAGATGTTAAAATTAAAAGATTATAAAGTGACGACATATTCATGAAAAAAATTAAAATTAAAATTAAAATGTAATACTTAAGATCTCTATTCCCCTAAACATACATAGAAGAAAGTATCATGTGCTTAGTAAAAATTTGGTAAAAAATAAGATATATCTCACTCATTCAAATAAAAAAGAGAAAAATATAATGAAAGTAATAAGGGGAGGGGGGAATATAGGCAATAATGTATTGTTAATAAAAAAAAACACAAAATCTTCGTATAAAACCTAACCATATCAACATATTTTTTTTTTTGGATAATCACTACACTTATAGAAAAATTCAAGGCATTAAAAGTAAAGATAACATAACATAATGGAAAAATAACAAGACAAATATAAGGCAAATCAAGAAAAAAATTATTAGCAAAGTAAACAAATACTAAAATCAAGGGTTAACATAAATGTTTAAAGGGGGAAGGACAAGTGGAAGAGGAAGAGGTAGTGAATTCGAATAAGGTTGATTTGGTGGTTTAAGTGAGAAGGGGGAGGGAGAGGTTGTGGATTCGAATTTCTCTCACTAACAAACTAGTAATTAAGATTTATTGTAAAAAACATATATGTTTAAAGCAACATGCCAAAATCATTTATCCATTAAGGGCTCATTTTGTGGTTAGAATATGATATGATAGGATAAAATATAAGATTGAACATGATAAAAAGATGAACATATTAGATTAAGGGTAGAATAAGTTTTAATCTTAATTATCAGATGTTTAGTGCACACTATAGTACATAATAGATAATGTTAGGTGGTGGTGATTTTTACAATGACAATCATGATGACAACGATGATGACTAGATGGTGACAACAATAATAATAGTGGTGACAAAGATAATAGAGATGGTCAATAACTGTGCAATGGTGGGAGTGATGTGACAACAATGGTGTGGCGATGGCAATGGTGAAATAGCGGCGTTAATGGTGATGGTGTAGTGGTGGTTGCTACAACTAAGATGACAATGATGATGGTTGTAATAATATTGCAATGAAAAAGGTAATGTCAATGTTGACAATGATGACATTAATAATAATGTGGTAATAGACAATTAGACAAGTGAAGCCTTGTTATACCTTATCAAATTATGAATATATACAAGTTGAAGTGAGGCATGTGGCAAGTGAAGCCGCTAGAGTCACGCAGAAAAGATGGCTTTGTTGAGGCGTGTAGAGTGGTGTCTGTCGACAGAGAAAGAAGAACAAGGGAATTTTCACCAGAGAAGGTGTTGTGTTGAGGCGAATAGACAATTAGACAGAGGAAAGGTGGAAGATCGTAGGTAGGAAAAAGGTGTGGCAAATGGCTATGTCCTAAGAGTCTAAAACCATTTGAGTTGCCCACACCCTCTCTTTCTTTAAAAATAAGAAAAACCTTATTCCCAAATTCGAATACAAGTTTTTTGTAATATTTTTTAATAATAAAGTGATAAAAAATCAAAATACGAAATAAAATAAATATTACGATATGATGTTCACAAAACAAAATAATATTACGATAAGAAAAATATAAGACAAAGTTATTAAAAGGTGGGATTAAAATAATATTGTTTATTTAAAAATTATATACATGGATCCATCCTCTCATTATGTGATTATTAGTATTATTATTATAATTACTATTATTGTTGTTATTTAAAAAAATTTGTTCTTATAATCCTTTAGCAGGCCAACTATTTTAAAAGAGATAGATAAAAAAAAATATGATGAAAAGAAATAAAAAATAATTTTTAAAACATATAAATAATGTAATTCATTATTATTTTCTAAAAAAATTCTCAAATAACCAAGTAAATAATCAATGATAAAGTGAGACGTGAAAAGGAAGGACAAACATCCAACCCTTGACTAGCGTTTTCAAAGTACGTAGTATTTTATTATATTAAAATTAGACATAATTTTTTTTTATATAGTATACTGGCTTTTGCTTTTGATCTTTATAATTTTTTTGGTATATATATAATTATGTGTTTTATTAATTATTAAATAATAAATATACAAATTATTTTTTTTCTTTATGATGTATGTATTTTATTATTAACATGATATGATATAGTTGATAGATAATTTCGTCTCTTAAAAATGTGATTATATATATGACTTATACATATAAAAAAATATCTATTAATTAAAAAATAATTTCTTAAATATATGTCAATAATTAGAAAAATGTACCACTTAAGTTGAGGTCATGTGCACATGACTTGACTAGTTCAGTGCATGACTTCAGTTCATAATTAATTGTGTGTTTATAAAATTATTTGAAACAGATTATTATTATTTTCTCTATTTGTGATACATGTATTTACAAGAGTCAATTTTGAATGTGTGCAACATTATTATTTTATTTTGTATGTATATGCAACTATCCTAAATTAAATTTAACATATTATACAAAGAATGCGATATACTAAACACATTAATATTGCTACCAGTTTACTGCATTACCTCTAATTTTTACTGCACCTCAAACACTAAACAGTAAACACACACAAATACACAATGACTCATTTAGCTTTCAATAAAAGATGCTAAAGATATTCGGGGAATCACAGACCTAACGCTGCCACGTCGGTGTCCTATCGTTCCAAGTCATGCGAACTGTCAACAAGAACCAACCGTTATCATGGACTCGCGGAACCTCACGTGAACTCAGCACGAATCAAAACTTTCTAAGTTCTAATTTTGTCCCCACCAAACCAAATCTTACGCTTCCTCTGCTCTTTTTGCTTCGCTACTTCTCCTTCCACTTTCTCCCTCTCTTCCTCGCAATTGATTCTTCTTCTGGTTCTGGTATGTCAAACGCCAACGGCGTCGTTTTCAATCGTTTTACATGCCTATCAGTTTCACTCGTTTGGATTCGTTTTCTAATTTCTATTGATTCGGTCCAACTTTGTTTCTCACTCGCACCAGAATTTTTGTGCTAGTTGTTTTAGGAAATGTTCTTCCGTTTATGCACGTCAAATCAAATTGCTTGTTTATGATGTTATGATATGGTGCATCTAGAATAATTTTATTACCAAACCGGTTTATTCGGATTCCAAATTCGAAAATTCTAGTATATCCGTTCCGATTTCAGAGATTCACAGCGTTCCGTTGCGCTTTTATACGCACGGAGCAGAATCGCCTTTTAAGTTTATCCGTTTATTCCTTGAGTTTGCAGATTTTCTTCAAAACCATCTCGTTAATTTTTTTTTTTAACTCGGCAACCACCTTGTTAATTTAATTTAATTTTTTTATCTTATCCTTTTTTATGGCAAAGAACACTACCAGAGGCACTACTGAGAAGTGTAAATCCCATGGTTTTATGATTTAAAGTATCATCAAAAGGACATTAGAATAAATTCTTAAAAGAATCTCTGATAATATATATCCACGAGAATTTCAATTTTAATGCAGTTTAATAGCAGAATGTGATATGCATAGCCGACTTCACTTTTGTTGTTATTCTTTTACTGTTAGAAATGTGACGACACCTAACAGCTTAAATTTTTCTAAATAATTGTTTGATGAGATGGTTTTCAATTTGAACTCTGTTGCTTCCATTCTTTTAGTTTTTTAAAAAGTTAACTTTCAACATATATGGCCATTGTCCACGCCTTTTTTGAGTCCAAAAAGCCATCTGAGTTTCCACTGTAGAGATTTAATATGAAACCGTACTTTTTTTCTTGAACTAGTAAAGAACTTGTGCTTTTAAGTTTTAAGGCCTTTTTCCCCCTATATATTATTGTGTTTGCTTGCAATTTTGGGTATATAGTTTTGCAAGTTTCAACTGTTAGCTCTTCCTAGCTTTTGCTACAAACGCTGATTGGCCACTTTTCTATGCTTGATTTGTGTGATTGTTTTGTCTATTTAGCTTGTCTATTATTAAATAACACAAGGGTGTGTAGTTTTTCGCTTTTTCATAAATCAAGTATAGTGAAACCTTCATTGATAACACATTCTTGTTGGCTTTATCTTTTTATGTGTCTGCAGGTATGGATGCTGCTGCAAGTCAAAGTCTCTATCCATTACACCGTTGCAAAACTGTTCACCTGGTTTGTGGCAATTTTATCCTTGAAGCATATTTGTGTTCATCTCAATAATTTAAAAATCAAACTAGTGAAGGCTCTGGTTTATGGTTTACTCATCTACTCAAGGGCTGATAACATCAATTCATACATATATACTTTTAAATAAATAAATAAAATTAAAACAAAGGGGTTCAAATTAGTTTTTTTAGGGGTTCGAATTAATTATTTTTCATCAGTTTTTAACTGGGTCTTCACTGAATTTTCACTTTTTGAATTATTTGAATCCCTGACCTACTCAATTCACTGATTTTCTAGTCAAACCAACTGACCCATTCCAGTTTTTTAATGCTTACTTTTCCTTATCATACATACGTACTTGTGTGATTTTTCAAAAAGATTAGGAAGTGCATGGAAATCAGTTGATACAGACTAAATCCCATAAACTTGGTATTTCAGCGCATAAATATACAGAAATTCATAGCTTATGTGTTGTGCATGTTGTATTCTGATTCTTGAGATCATTCATCATCTGCATTACTTTTTATAGCATTAATGTCTTGCACAAATTTGTATACAGGTTAGGCATGCGCAAGGAGTTCATAATGTAGCAGGAGAGAAGAACCATGATGCATACAATTCTGATGAGTTTTTTGATGCGCACCTAACCTCTCTCGGCTGGGACCAGGTAATTGCTAGTCAGATTTACCTGAATGCCATATATTTCTGGATGGATTTTATGTTAGGTGAAATTCCTCGTCAAAGTGATTACAATTATCATGATAAATTTTTCAAATTTCAGACTTGCTGTAGAGATTGGTATAGGTATTCTGCCCTGGTATTCAATAATTTGATTTCTCATCAAAGAAATGAATGAGTCAATAACAATCTTGTAGCATAGATCTATCTCTACCTAGTTAGCTAGTTCTTTCCTTGGTCAATTTTTCTGTGCTTTAAAAGTCATGTTGGAATGCTTGTGTTTTGTTGCTCTGTGATAGGTTAATAATCTGCGAAAGCACGTGAAGGCAAGTGGACTTTCCAAAAATATTGAACTTTTTGTCGTTTCCCCCTTATTAAGGTATGATTTCATTGTTATTTTGGAATTTTGCCTAGACATGTATCAGAATCAAGTCTCACTTTGAGTCAATTTCTTTTACTGACTTATTAAAAGTGTATATCTGAACAAGTTTGCAATGCATAACTAGCCATACCTGACAATGATATTTATTGGTAATGCAAGTGCAAAGAATGTGTTATGTATTATTCTCATAAGTACACACATTTATGAAATGTGTGAAAAGTCCTTCACAAAGAAGGGACCAGATAGGGCTGCATCTGACCAGTATGGATAAAACACCAGAAATTGGCTAGAATGACTGAACATTAGGATGTTTGTAAAAACTTAAATGTCCTATTGATTTTTCATGGATGAACTGATTGTTATGTTTTCTCCTGCGACATCTTTTATGACCCTTGACTTGAAACCTATATAGAACACAAATATTCGGATAATTAGAGAAACCATCTGAAATTAGTTTTTGAATTTCAACATTTTGTCTCTGCTGGTCTATTGATGCATGTATTTATTTCTCTACTCTTGTTATTGGAATGTCTTTCAAGTACTATAGTTTAAATCACGAACACACTATGGCTTTTAGGAAGTGGTTTCTAAAATATTCTTTTAAATTTTGAAAAAGGAAGAAAAGTTGGAAATAATATCAACCATATATTTTTTTGTTTAATGTGTGGATTGTGGATTATCAAGTATTGATAATGAGATAGAATCTGACCTTTTAGTTGGTGATAGGAATTATTTGAACTTGATCTTATGGATCATGATATTGATGGTATGTGTGAAGAAATCATTTTTTAATGTCTTTCATTTAGTGAGAAAATAAGAGTCCTTATGTCTTTGAAGCTATCGATAGTTGAAATTGATAATTATTACATTGCAGGACCATGCAAACAGCAGTTGGAGTCTTTGGTGGTGAAGCATACACTGATGGGATTAGTGAGCCACCTCTGATGAAGGAAAATGTCGGACACAGTGATCATCCTGCAGTTTCTAGCATGAACTGCCCTCCATTCATAGCAGTGGAGCTTTGCCGAGAGCAAATAGTACGTAATTTTGTAATGATGATGACAAATGCTACATGATAAGTATTGTCTTGTTTTGGAGTTTGGATGATTGAATCAACTAAATTTACATCAATCATTCCCTTGGTTTCTTAAATTCTCCTGGTTCCTAAAATTGTCAAGATGGCACAGCATCTGCATTTTGGAAATATACAGATAAACTACCTAAGTTACAATATGGCTACTAGACCATTGACCCTGTCATCTTGAGCTTTAACACTGCTCACCATTGACCCTGTCATCTTGAGCTTTAACACTGCTCAAGTAAACTTATAAAAATCATGTCTGCCAGTCTCATCTTTTGTGCATTTACTGTCTGTGACCTTGACTGAATTAACTTAAAATCATTATATCAGCTTTCTGAGGGTTTAGAATGGCTATCAGATCATACTTGCCAGTTCAAAGTTTAAATGTCGCACAGTATTGTTCGTTCTTCTGTAACTTCTGATTATTATATCTTTAACTGGGTTTCCTGAATCTTTTTAAACTGTCCAAAGTTGGTTGGTGCATTGGAGTATGCGGTGGGTATGGCTTCTTTGAATTATTTTATAATTTTTAGTTTGCACTGCAGAAACTTTTTCAATATCCCTTTCTTTTCACTAAACAATTATTGGAGGCTACTTGTTTCTGTATGTATGTGGCCAATGGACTTGTAGCTAGTAATAAGATTAAATACAGATGAGGAGGAAAAAAAACTTTGAAATACCTCCCTCCTATTGTTTTAAATTTCATTAGCTATAAAAATCAATATGCTTTTAAATAATGCTTTGTTTTTCTAATGCAGGGAGTTCATCCTTGTGATAAGAGAAGAACCATTAGCGAGTACCAGAATATGTTTCCAGCTATTGATTTTTCACTTGTAAGTGATATTTTTATTGTCATCTCATAATGGTCAAACCACTACAATAATAAAGTTTATTCTGTTGCACTGGTTGCCAGAAGATAATCAGAATTTGGTTGAATGAGATTCATGCTTAATATAAAATCTGCTTTAGATTGAAAGTGACGAGGACATTTTATGGGAATCTGATGTCAGAGAGAAGACAGATGAAGTTTCTGCTAGGGGCCTGAAGTTTTTCGAATGGTGAGTGTGATTAAATAATATTATCTATGTTTCTTGCCAATGACTATGCATATTTAACAGGAAAAATAATCATGTAGAACAAAAAAGTAGGCATAGCCAAAAAGGCCTGAGCATACTGAAAACTAAGCTTCATATTTACAGAATTGAAGTTCAAAAAGAAAAAGAAAAAAAACTTGAATGGATTTTTCAAGTTTTTGTGCATATTTTTGCCTGTGTTTTTGCATTGCATTTGAAGCACTGATTTCCAGTTTCTGTGGCTTTAGATTCTAAAGAATGTACGAAGGTGAATTTGACAATAATGCTACAATTCTCTTTTTAGATGATTCTTAAATTCTTCAGCTTGAATATGTTCTAGACAATTCCTTGCAAGTGTTATCTAGTGGCAGAATGGCTACAGCCAAAGATCTGACATCTTTTCCCCAAATATTGTTGTTGGTCTAGGTTGTGGACACGTAAAGAGAAGGAGATAGCAGTTGTTACCCACAGCAGTTTTCTGTTTAATACGCTCCGTGCTTTTGGAAATGATTGCCACCCAGATATAAAGAGTGAAATATGCACACAGTAAGTCTTTCTCCTGAAAGATTTCCTTGTCTAATTGATGAACAGCATACTCTGGCTTTTATATATGCTTGAAATAATAAATAATAAGATTCTTAGTATTTATATTTGAACTTAACCAGCCTCAAAAGCTGCTTTTTGTAAATGTCTCCGGAACACTAAGGATCAATCTCAATCCTTCAAGAAAAGGTAGGAAATATAAAAAAATTAAAAGAAAAAAGAACCATCATGACTTCATCTTATGTTCTTTTACAATAATTTAAATATAGTACTCGTATATACCTGGTAACTTCTGATATCTTAATAGATCTTCAAATATGTAACCTTTTCTAGCTCTTATGCATTTATTATTGGCTTAAATATATTTGTTTCATGTAATTTAACGCTTTTTTTCATTTTTGTTCTTGTAATTTTTTTTTTTTGTTTTGGTCCTTACAAAATGTGTTTATTTTATTTTTCATCTTTAAAGTATTTTAAATAGTATTTTGAACATTAAAAAAAATACTTTGAACAGTGAAAAAAATCTATCTAAAACATTTTAAGGTCGAAAAACAAAACAATCACATTTTACAAAGATTAAAATGAAAAAAAAAAATTGCTGTGACGAAAGTGAAAAAAACACTAAATTACAAAGACTAAAAATATATTTAAACCTTTATTATTTAACTTGAATTTTCTAACTTTGTCATGAAGTTAATTGACAATTAACTTTACCCTTATAGAATATTATTTTGTTACCTAGAAAAATGGAAACAAAGTCTTTCGACTTTGGATGTTCAGGAAAAACTCTTATATGTAATAATAATATGGTGTAAATGTGTTAACTAATTGACTAATTGTTGTGTTACTCTTTCATAAGACTGATTGACAAAATTTTGTTCTACAGCTTTGCTAATTGTGAGCTGCGTTCAATCGTCATCATTGATAGAGGGTGAGCATTTTTTACTTTCAGAACACAACTTATATTCAATGTTCTGCAGAAAATTCATTTGAGCTTTATTATATCTGCAGTATGATTGGATCAAGTGAATCAACTACCAACTATCCTGGCAAGATTCCTTGTGGCCCCGATGTTCCCAGTGAAGCTGCTGACTATAAACATTCAGGGATTATGCTTACCAAGTAATAGCTCCTCTTCGTGATCATTGGTCGTATATTGGAATTTTCATTGGTATAATAGGGTTATTTCTTAATTGCATTTACAGGCAATTGTTCAAGTTTTTGTTTTACCCGAACAAACTATATCCATAGGAGCAGTTTCAAAATTCCTTTTTAGTGGCTTAAAGTAGATTGGTAACATATGTAGGTCCAATTTTTAAGATGATAAAAAGGATGTCAACAATGATTATACCAAGTTTAGTTACTTCCACATTCATGTATGAACATTTGACATTTGTCTTTCCAGTTTATCCAAGTATATTATAAGCATGTTACTTCCTATGTTTGCCAGAGTAATGGTAGAGTGAATTAAATCAAATTTATCCTGTCTAGGAGCTGTGATGAGAATGAACAGAATAAGAGTTAAATATCACTTTCATCTTCGCCACGTATCTTTATTTATTGATGCAGGTATCCTATTTGACCTTATTGAATTATTTACTTATCTAGTTTACCTGTCATTCCTTTATTTATTTTGCTGAAGGAAACTGTTACACCAAGAACCAATTTGAGACTTCATCCATTTTAAATTTATGGTTATGACAGTTTTAAAATTTGAATCAGATTAGACTGACTAGTTGTTTGGGGGACTAATCAGGTTATTAATTTAGACGATTTAAACCATTTTTTAGATTTTTGGTTTATTTTGTAGATTTAAAGGAAATGTAGACGTTGTGTTTTTAAAGGTTATTTTTAGAACAAAAGTTTTTGGATTTGTAAATACTATGTTTTGCATCGTCAGATACTCTATATGACAAAGTTTCGTCTTGTTCCAACGGAACACCTTGTGTTTTGTTGCTGTTGTGCCTCAATGTTTTTGTTTTGAAAAAGATTTGTGAATAGATTTTAAAAATACAACTCATCACCCTTGTGTTTTCGTTTGTCTTTATGCTTATTATTATTGTAACATCCTTGATTTTTTACTTCTCGACAACTTTTACAACACTTCACACAATGACATTTCACTCAATTATTTGTTCTTCACAAACCAACATAAGACTTTTCAACATATTTTGTTCTAACTCATGCATTTTTTGAGAAAATTTTGAGAAAGTCATTTGTTTTCATAACTATTTCAAGTCAAGCATGTTGTTTAACCGTGAAATTCTGAACTAATAGGCTACCAAAAAATATATGCATATTGTTGATACAAATAGTACCAATTACTTTTCTTTAAGTCGTCATCAATTATAGAGTTCCTGCAAACTTCTGGATCTCTCTCTTTCGGTGTGACTCGTTGGGATATTATAATTATTACGAAATTTTTATCTCATGCTTTATTTTACAATTTTATTATTAGTAAAAATTTGTATCTCATCAACTTGAATTTTTACTTAAAAGAAGTAATGATTTTGTTGTTGAGTGTTTATTTCCAATAATAAAGTGTTCTTTGAGATATCTGAGATTTGAAAAATATGTATAGTAAAAGTTACAAAAATTTCTTTTATAGCATGTCCAACTCCTTGCCGCCATAGGAACATGTCTTTTTTTTAGGAAAGGCAAAGGAACATGTTATTTTCGTAAATTCTCAATGAATTTATATTTAAGTTATGAAGTTTCACAAATTATTATATAATTTTCATTAGGGTTAAATATATTTTTCATCTCTATAATTTAGTCTTTTTTTCATTTTTACCCTTGCAAAAAAAAATTCATTTTGATTCTTATAAAATGTGTTTGTTTTATTTTTTGTTCTTAAAGCATTTTAGATAACGTTTTTTCACGATTTATAACATTTTTTTTACTATTTAAAGCATTTTAGTACTTTAAGAATAAAAATTTAAACAAACACATTTTAGAAAGACTAACAACATCAACATCACCTTTAATCCAAATTAATTGAGATCGATGGTAGATAAATTCAATGATAAATACGAAAAAGTTAAATTAAAAAGAGGAAAGAAAAAGGGAAAATAAGACAAAAAAATAAGATAAAAGTAAAGAAGGGTGAAAGAAAGAGGGAAAAAATGAAGAGAAAAATAACTAAAAAGATTGTCTAAAACATAGAGATAATAACAGGTCCAATCCTCTAACAAGCTTATAGTTTTGCTCCATTTCGTCCTAAGACACATCTTCCGTCAATCTCTTAGTCCATTAAGTCTTGTTTAATTACTTTTTCTCATATAAGTTTTGGTCTACCTCTACCTCTCTTTGTGTCAAGTTCTTGGTAACATACTCTTGTTCTTACGGGAGCATCCAGATGTCGTCTCATTATGTGCCCAAACCACTTTAATCTATGTTTCCTCATCTTTTCACTCACCGGTACTACTATTACCTTTAGTCAAATATCTTCATTTTTTATCTTATCCGTCTTCATATAACTACACATCCACTTAAGAATGACCTAAACGGAAAAAAAATAGTTGTAATTTTAAAACTTGAATATTTGCATAAATTAGACAAATCCTTCAAGATATTCATTATGAAAATTTGAAAACACAAATAGCCCACTCTAATTCTATTCCATATCCTAAATTTCTTATTAAAAGACAGAATGACAATTGTTTTATTTTGAACTTTGTGACTTGAAAGTGTATTAGCGATGTGTGGCATGGAAGCATCTGAAGTGGCTGAGAGTTGTTAGTTTTAGTTATCTTCAGAGAATATCCATTGAAAGACTTATAGGAGCCTCCATGCCTTTTTATTATGTGGGAGCCTCAAGTGGAGAACAACTATGTTGTGTATGAAAAATGTAAACCACAAAATATATTTGATTATTACGCGAGTATTATGCACTTTTCTGTGGAAGGCAGCAACATGAATTCCATGGAATCAAATTACACCTAACTTCGGATGGAATTTGATTATTTACTGTTAAAAAAGTTACATGAATCTCATTTAATAATTTTGTTTTGATAAAAATATATTTTTAGTCCTTATAAAATTAGTAAAGTTTATTTTTCGTCCATATAAAATTTTTCATCTTTTTTTATCCTCGTAAAACAAAAATATGTGAAATTTTGGTCCGAAATTAGATATGGTAAAATTCGATCCTACTTGTTGACTATCTCGTTAAAGAGTAGACACATTTATTTTGTTTTCCACATCATTATTGTCTTTTTTTTTATCGTGTACACTAAAAACTGGTTACCCATGGTGGTTCTTCTTCTTTTTGCCGTAGTTGGTGACCATTGAAAGATATGGAAGCTATGAAGGTCGTGACAGAGCAGGTGATGGAAGGTGATCAACGTTGTCATCTGCAATGGGTGTTAAAAAGTGCTTTTGTGAATGTTGAACATAGAAGGCGATGAAAATGAGGCTCATTTTCGATTTTTCACCAAGGTGCACTTCCACCTCTGCCCCGACAATGAGCAACCAAGTACCAACCACCCAGTTGCACACTAAGTATTAATTCTTAGTGTCTTTGCTTTCATTCTTGTAGCCTTTCTCAAACGCCCCACTACCTCTCTACACATGCAACCTATTGATGCAATGCAAGGCACATTTCAGAGGAGTGAACAAAAAATAAAGCATCATCATTTGCAATTAGAGGCTGAAAGGAAGAATAACAAACTGCGATTGTTAATACACATGCTTATTAAACTTTCATTATTACTTACCTTCTTTTTGATTTTTTTATAATAAAAAATCTATAATTTCTTAATTAGCTGACCTCTTATCCCTCTTTATATCAATACAAATCTCATATATTTTGTTTTTTGTTGTTGAATAAACCTCTTATTGAGGCAATGACATAACTCAAAGATTGACATTATGTGATCTAATTAATTCATTCATTTTTGTGATATGCGATTTGAAATTAGTCTTAATTTAATTTAAAATATAACTTTTAATACATGATAAATTTCAATTGAGTGACAATATTTTTATTCATAGATATTAAAGATAGATCCCAATAAATGTTTTTTTACTAAAGGTACCCGTAAATTGATAACAACTCACACATTTAACTCACAAAATTAGACCCTCTTAGTAATTAGATAATAATATAAAAAAACATTTTTCAACACATTCTAATTAAATTCATTTTATATAACAACTTATTAGACAATATACATTTATTTTGAGATGATAGTTAATTAATTGATTAATTTCCTATCATCTAAGTGATCAATTAAAAAAGAGGATGTGATTAAAGTGGATGGAGTATTATTAAAAAATAGTTATTTAAATGTTAATATATCATTCAAAAAATTTGTTTTCTTTATGTGTACGTATCCTTTTGTTAACTTCTTTCATGCTTTTGGAATCACGGTGAAGGAATGCCATACAACATAATATATTTTGATATTTTTCACAAATGCCGTTGAATTTGAAAGTAACCTCATCTTAAAATAGTTGGTTTTAAATATACATAAGCTTTTAAATTTTTATTAAATAAAATTGACTTAAGACACATAACTCATCAATATCATGTTTATTTTGGATATTTTTTTCATTTTACTTATAGATATAAGTTTTAATATAAATACCAAAAATTTAATATTAATTATTTAAAATTAATTTTATCAAAATTTAAAATCAAATGCATTTTAAAATACTTTTTCATAAATATATATATAAAATCTTCAATAAATTTCTTGGTTCTTTTATCTTATGCATATAGATACTAGGATAATGAGCTAAAAATAAAAACTTTTTACTATATTGCAATCGCAAATTAACTCGAAGAAGATCATTATAACTTTATGTCACAAAACAAAATCATTATAACTTAATTACTAGTGTCAAATTTAAATCTTTGAAATCCATTTATGTTATAACTAAAAGTTTAATTTCTATGTAGTGAAAGTGTAAAATAATTTTATATTGTCATTTATCACAAATTACCATTTCAATTACTTTAAAATAATTATTTTAAAAATTAATAAATTTATCATATATGATGAGTTGAAATTGAATAATTATGTAGAACTTTTTACTCTAATGTAAAACCCTTTTTTTATATAACCTAAAAGGATTTTTTTAATCAGTCTAAATAAAATGAATCAAATCTAAAATAAAAACTTTCTATTTTTTAATAAAATAAAATTCTATGTTTTTAGGTCATT
>PYAF01005508.1:293439-304931 GCA_007407185.1 Glycine tomentella
AATTAATAATAATAAATTTATTTTAAATTTATAATTTTTTAAAAATTACTAGTATCTAAAGTTAACAATTTTAGAGGGACTAAAAAGCATAAGACGAATTGGTATACACTTTTGTATTCATTTTTCAATATTAGTTATTAATATGATAAAATATTTAGTATTCATATTTTTTTTTATATTCATATTTTTGTTTCCAGCAGAATATACTATATAGATAGATATGTTAAGGAGTTTAACTTTAATTAGTTAAACAGTGAATTGTTATAATCTTTATAAGATTAAGTTTGAAATGATATTTTTTATAATATTTAATCTATAATGTTACATTAATTGTTTTTAAATTAAAAATCATTTATTAAAAGAAAAAATAAAATATATTGACAATTATTAAAAGAAAAAAATATTAATAATGAGTAATTTTTAAAAAATTATAAATTTAAAATAAATTTATTATTATTAATTTAATTAATATTTTTTTAATCCGGATGAAATAAATAATTAATTTTATATATAGTAACAGAGGGATTACTATATACACATACATAAACTTTTTTTTTTTTTTATACTAGATACATAAGCGTTAAAGTAGCTAACCTCACGCGCGGCATATAATTAATGAGCATCCAACTCAACTGAATCTGTCACTTTTTTTTTTTTTTTTTTTCTTTGTTCCCCTTTGCTCCCCATCATGCCCACCATAATATGTAAACCCACACTCTTCCAACAACCACTCACTGAGTTCACTCCCACACACACTCTTCAAATTCAATTCCCCAATTCCCTCCAAAACCCTAGCACCTCCACCATGGATTCCCGCGACTCCTCCCCTCGCTCCCGCGACCCCGACGCCGACAACAACAACCATCACCACCACCGCCTCCAGCTTTCCTCCGACGACGCCCCTCCAAAGGTCAAGCTCATGTGCAGCTTCGGAGGCAGCATCCAGCCCCGACCCCAGGACAACCACCTTACCTACGTCGCCGGCGACACCAAGATCCTCGCCGTCGACCGCCACGTCAAGTTCCCCTCCCTCATCGCCAAGCTCTCCTCCTTCGCCAACAACACCCCCTCCAACCTCTCCTGCTTCAAGTACCAGCTCCCCGGGGAAGATCTCGACGCCTTGATCTCCGTCACCAACGACGACGACCTCCACCAGATGATGGTCGAGTACGATCGCCTCTCCCGCGCTTCACCTAGACCTGCGCGCCTCCGCCTCTTCCTCTTCCCTCTCCACAACAACTGCAATTTCGCTCCAACCGAATCCAAATCCGAGCGCCAGTGGTTCGTCGACGCTCTCAATTCCGTTCATGTTCCAGAAGATTCTCGGCCGCCGCCTCCGCCGGCGACGGCGAATCCGGATTTTCTGTTCGGACTCGACAAGCCTCCGGCGGAGGATGCTCTGGCGAAGGACTCGGAGGGTTTTCCCGAGGATCGTAAAGCCGAACCTCAGATTGAGAATGAGAACAACAGTAAACAACTTCTGCAACGGAAAATGAAGATAGAGGAAGATGATAATAACAATAACGGTAGGGTTTACGGTGTTAACAGCGGGGGCGTCTGTTATGCTCTGAAGAACGCGGAGAAAATGACGCCGTTAGTGGCGCATGCACACGCACACGCGCATTTCGTTCATCCTGGTTCGGTTACTGGAACGGTGTCGTTCATGCAGGAGAGGAATAATAATAACGCAGGTTATTCGCTGGCGGTTCCTACTACGGGGAATGAGATTTATCTCATGCAGACTCCTTCTGGAATGTTTCAAGCGGTTCGGCCCGTTACTGGGCCGGTTGGTCAACCGGTTTATCTGGTTCACGCGCCTTGTCCGGTTCCGCATTCGGAGATTGGTGCGTCGGCGGGACGCGGCGGTGCACGGTGGTGACGGAAGGATATAAAGGTCGTTTCATTTGTTCGTTTTTAACTTGTTTGGAATATTGGTTTGGGCATTGTTTCTTGTGCATAGGTGGTGAAGTGAAGGAATTCAGTTCAGGAATTGTTTTTGGAAGTGTAATTACTTTCAAATCAGTACATTGCTGCTTTTCGTATCAGTGATTGATTGACTAACTGTCTCCCTTATTCTTGCAATTTTCATTGTGTTCCATCCATGTTTGTCGCTAATTGTTTACTGTGCTCTTTTTTCTTGATAGTATAAAATTAAAACCATTAACAAAGGTATAACTAAAAAGTATGATATTCTGTGTCTGACTAGCTTAATGTTTTTGACGTAATGCTTGTCTGCCACTGTTAGGCAAGAGAAATTAATATTCTCGTTAATAGCAGTATATATTTTTCTAAACCAAGTTCTCGTTTATATTTTCATATAATATAATAGGAGAAAAAAATTACAATAATTTGGACTTTGGCGAACCCATAATTCCATAAACAACTTTGTTAATTTTTTTCTAAAGTAGGAAAGAGACAGAAAAGATAAAATAACTTGAATTCCAACTAGATTTGATAAAATATTTTAGAATGCATATATCTTTGTGCTGTGCAGCGGGGCAATTCCCCTTCTAAAAAAAAGAATAATACTTTTATTTATTTAAAATTCCTGCGACACTTTTTTTTGTTTTTCACGGATACATAATTGGGTGAGTAAGGTAGATATAAGCTAGATTAGTAGGTCCTTTGTACTGTAAGGTTGTTTTTGGTTTAGAAAGAGAAAAAATAAATATGAGAAAAAAATTGAAGCGTCATCTAAAACTCATCTTTTACATTTTACTTTAATTTAAAATATATTCTTTTTATTTTCATATTCCGCTGCAAATGATTTGTGTCAAGTTAAAACTAAAGTCTAAAACTGATTACACCGAAGTGTTAGTACCTTAAAAAGTGACCCTACCGTACACAGGTCTATTGTCTAAACTTCCAAGAATTTTTTTATTGTATAAAGTATGCTTGGCCGACAAACGAGTCACATTAAATAGTAGTCAGTAGTCACTATGGACCAGTTTCCTATCCTGGGATTTTTCTAGAGGAAAGGAACGTAACATAACATTTGCCAACTGTATTTTTCGGCAGCTTTTCTGGTTTTCCTTTTATGCATTAGTCCCATTCGCCTTCTCAGTCTCATTACTGAAATCAGGAAAATTATTAGAGAGAACAAATGCAGACAACATGGCAGGCAACACCAGCCACTCTTCCTTGATCTGTTCACCAAACAAACAAATTTTAAAACAGACACAAACTAAGTGATGTTAGGTATGAAGATAAATCAATAATAAGTGGTGCTGGTTTTTGCTGAACAAGTACAATACCTCCATAAATCCATTTGCCAAATCCATCAAAGCCACTGCTTTGCCATAAGGATGTGTTCCAGACAATTCTACTGCTGTCATGAAGCAATTTCCTTCTTCATTTCGGTAGTATCTTGTTCCATACTCCAATTTTCTACCTGGAAAAATAATCACCTGGGAAAAAACACCAATGAACATAATATTGACTCTTAGATGAATTAGTACACATAAAGTTAAGAAGGCTTTAAAAAGGATGAAGAATAATAAAACTTTGGAATCCGATGACGTTCTTATTGAAGTGTGAAGAGGCCTGAGAATGTGACAATAAAATGGCTAACCAATATTTTCAATAAAATTCTTCAAACACATAAGATGTATGATGTTTGAAGGAAAAATATGCTGGTGCCTATTTACAAAAACAAGGGAGATATTCAGAATTGTTCTAACTATATAGGTATTAAACTTATGAGTCATACTATGAAGTTGTAAAAGATAATTATTGAACATCACTTGAGGAGAGAGACCAAAATTTTTGTAAATCAATTTGAATTTATGCAAGGAAGATGTATCATGAAAGCCATTTTCTTGATGCGACAATTAATGGAAAGGTATCGAGAAAAGAAAAAAGACTCACATATAGTGTTCATAGATTTTGAGAAAGCATACAATAGGGTCCCAAGAAAAGTTTTATGGCGGACTCTTAAGAAGAAAAAAATATCATTAAAGTATGTAAATGCAATAAGTATATGTATAATGGGACTACCACGTGTGTGAAAGCTTGAAATGGAACATCAATTTATTTTCCTATCATGGTAGGTGTACACCAAGGTTCAACTATTAGTTTTTATCTCTTTGTCTTAGTGATGGATGAGCTAACAAAAAATATTCAAGAAGAAGTGTCGTGGTGTATGTTTTTTGTAGATGATATTGTGCTTACTGATAAGACCAAAAACGGTGTTAATAGGAAACTTGAATTGTGGATAAGCACTTTGTAGTCTAAAAGACTTACATTAAGCCGAGATAAGACTGAGTATATGAAATGTGAGTTTTCACTGGGAAGAGATGATGATCAAGACCCCGTGCATCTACTTGGTCAAAAGGTATCCAAGAAAGATACTTTTAGATACCTAGGATCAATTTTGCAAAAAGGTGGAAAGATTGATGATGATGTAAATCATAGAATCAGAGTAAGGTGGATGAAATGGTGGAGTGCATCTGGGTTGTTGTGTGACCGCAAAATTCTCCTTAAGCTAAAAGGAAAATTCTATAGAACTGTAAGACTTGGGATGTTATATAAAACTGAATGTTGGCCAGCACATAGACAACATGAACATAAAATAGAGTTAATAGAAATGAGAATATTAAGGTGGATATGTGGTTGTAGGAAGATGGATAAGATAAGAAATGAAGATATTCGACGAAAGGTAAAAGTAGTACCGGTGGGTGAAAAGATGAGGGAGCATAAATTGAGGTTGTTTGGGTATGTAATGAAACGACCCTTGAATGCTCCCGTAAGAACAAAAGTATGTTACCAAGAGCTCGACACAAAGAGAGGTAGAAGTAGACCAAAACTTACCTAGGAAAAAGTAGTTCAACAAGACTTAATGGAGTGAGATATAGGTTGGCGGACAGTGTATCTTAGGATGAAATGAAGAAAGGCTATAAACTTAGTGAAGGGTTAGACCTGTTGTTATCTCTATATTCTAGATTATCCATTTTTAATCTTTTTTTTTTTCATCTCCCTCCTCCTTTTTTCCCTCTTCTTTTTCTTTTCCTTTTTTTTTCAACCTTCTCATATCTATCTTTGGATTTATCTACCACCAATCCCAATTAACTTGAGTTAAAGGTGGTTTAATGTTGATGTTGAGATGAATGCATGTCTAGCACAAGAACTCTACAGTCTACACTAGGTAATAGATTTAAGAATCTAAAGACAAGAATAACGAGGCTACCTTCCGAGTGCCTGTGAGTTCAAATACACGTTTATGATCTTCATTGCTGGTATTTTTTATCTGTAACATCCAGTCAGAGTTCATCATAGACCACATTGTTCCTTTTAACTCTGCAAGAAGATGAGTTTCACCCGATGCAGTCCTGCCAATCACTTCTTTATTGATATTACTCTTTGTCTTCTCATTTGACAAGTTCCTATTTGCAAAAACAAAATGAGAAAATAAATGTCAAGGGATCATCAAGCTTAATGTCCAAGCAGGTGAGCCAAAAATTAAGTGCAGACAAATGCTAGACAATTCACAATATCTTCAATAAAAACTACATAAATATAATATATGGTAGTATTTAGAATATCAATACTGTCTCGTATTTAAGTTAATCGTCTTATCTGAATAAGAACTTGTTAGTAGGTTGCAAGAAAAACTCTTTTTCACTAATCACATAGTAATGATACCAGAACCATCTGTTTAATCTGTCACATGGTAAAACATGAATTCCTGGTTCAACATTCTTAACTACTAAACAACTCAGCTAATGATATTCTAAATTCCACATGTAAGTTTGGCTTACCCTTTCTGGATGCGAATGATCTCATTGCCAGCTTCATCCACAACATTTGTCCAACATTTTATTTGCTGAAACTTTCTTGGAAGCAGGAAGGAAAAATAACTTCCTTTGAATGGATACATAGAAACAAAGTGCAACTCATATGGTGCCGAAACTGGAGGAGTTAAAGACAAACCAATGCGAATACCAATAGGCTTTGACCAATTGACTGTAGATGTCAAATCTAACCACTTCTCTATTGGCAGTTTAGATGCTACATTTTGCAAATCCCCCAGATTGATTGAAGTTTTTCCCAATACTTTGGCTGGCCTTACTCCTCTAAAATTGAAACTTGGGCGAGAAATGAGTTCAAGGACTAACTCTCCATTACTTTCACATTGGAAAACAGCAACTTGTTTCCCTTGTGACTCTGAGGAAATGCTTAATTGCTTCTTGGTATTGAAAAGCACGTCTTCTTGTTTCTTGTTGAAGGATACAAGTAGCTTGCCTTTATGCCCGAAAGGTAAGTTTCTCACATCAACAATCTCAAGCATCACCTGAATAAGAGTCATGAACTCAAAATGATACAACTAGCAACTGTTGATAGCCAAAAATACATGTGACAAGTTACAGTTGCTAGTGTCTTCTCATGTAACAAAGAAAACAGCAGGGAAAAAAAATTCTTGGAGGTTACCTGCACAAGCATTTTCTGTGGAAGCTGAATCACATTCTGGTTTGTCTTATCGGATGGAGCTGAAATTTTGTGTATAGCATCTATTTTATACTTATCAACAGTAATAGGTGATGGTGGACTACCCCTGTACATTGCTCCTGCTTTCCAGTATCTTGAACCAAATGTCTCTTCCCACTGTGCGGTGGTTTCAGAAAAGCCAACATCCAGCTTTTGGCCCTTGGTCCGATTAGACTCCGTGTCATCATGTTCTAGTATTTTGCCCATAATTGCCACTAGATCGTTACAGTAAGACACAGGATGCAATTGGTGAGAGTGCCAGATTAGGTCAATGTCATAAGTTGGAACACAAAAGCGGCTTATATGCCTCTCTCTATTCCTCTTGATCAAATGCAGAAACCCCTTGTATCTGGCCACAGCTCCTTCAAGAAAAGTATCCTTATTCCAATAAGGCCTTGAAACCTGTAATTAAAGTTGGAGACTAATGGTAAAGCATAAACTGGTACAGTTTTCAGTAATTTAGAGTAATTTCAATATATACTTTATCCGAATACAAATCACCCTTTGATTGAAATGTTACTCAAAAACTAATTTACTCTACTACTTATACTCAGTAATTTTGTTAGAAATAAAATGTATGGTCAACAAGTAATTAAGAGCATTTGATACTAGCTTATTTGTTTATAGTACAGTTTGTAGGTTAGGAATTGACAAGGCATGGTACTCTAAATTTCTTAATTACCTGATAGAAGAAAGTGGTCTGTCTTTTAACTGCTGAAATCAGATCATAGTTGGTGCTACTTTGTTTGGCTTCCAAGAAATTTTCAGCAAAATTTTGCATTGAGTCATCGTTTAGATCAAGTTCATATGGCTCACTTGGATACATTGTCTCCCAGAGTTTTTCACTTTCCTCTTTGCTGGTTCCATGTGTTGAAGATACCACATTCGAATCGCCTAGTATTCTCCCATACAGTTCTATGCAGTCTGTTTTGTAACGCACCTGACAAACATGTGCACACATGTTGAAGGGTTCGGTAATTACAACTATTTTTTTTCAGAAAACAAGTTCACAAATGAATTAAGAAGTATATGTGGTTTTGGTTTTGAAGCTCAAGCTTACCGGATTAAGCCTATGACAGTGCCAAATCCATTCACAGTCAAGAGGAACAACAAAAGGGTCTTGTGTCACATGTGACTCAGCCTGTTTGGCTAGTAAAGGAAGCCAACAATATTTATACCTACATTGATGAACAGAGACATGCACAAACACTAATAATTAAAGCACAACCTTTAGAAATCAAGGTCAACTTACAACAGAGGAAACATGGAGATTGCAGACACTGACAGATATAGAAGTTCAGTTACATGCCTATGAAAAACTTGCTAAGAGTAGATCAATTAATACCTAAAAATACTGAGCACTAATTAATTTAGTCTTTAAAATTATAAAATTATTATTTCAATCATTAAAATTGTCAAACGTCAATTATTATTTTTTGGTTCCGTATAGAACTATAGATATCTTCTTCCAAAAGTAATCCCGGCTCAAGACATTATTAAACATTAAACGTTGATATCTCTTCTGCATGAATTAACATAAATTATTTTATTCTTTAGTTTTATAATTTTAGGATTAAAATAATTGCCAATGTCATTTAGTAGTTAAAAACAAAAGTAATGATTTTTTTTTTATAATCAGCAGGAATATATTATATATAGGCATATGAAGCTTCAATTTAACACCCAACTAAGCCTCTTCCACTAGGTCTACTCATTTTGGAATAAAGTGGTATCTCAGGTCACAACTCTATTCTCAAGTTGAAGATCAAACCCCTCCTCAGTCGTTAAGAAAACCCAATTATCAAACCATTTATACCAACGACTTTTGGAAAGATAATGATTGTTTCATAAATAGGTTTTACGCTCGTGCGATGCAGGGTGCTTTAAATTTAAATATAGAACCTATAAATTTAAAAGAGAAAATACACATTTTGAATTCATCAACCTTCAATAATTTTTGAAAGGTAGTAATTTTAAGAATAAGGGTGTCTTTGGCAGCAGAGAAATAGGGAAGAAGGAGAAAATAGAAAAGAGATGAGAAATGTAAATGACAGCGTTGTAATGTTAGAAACTAAACTTATTGACAGTCATAAATTCAATTTCAAGAAGTAACTATACATAACCTGTAGTTAGCTCTGTGTAAAACTGGGCCATCATAAAGGCAACGATTCCTATCAACCTCTGCCAGAAACAGAAGCTGTTGCTTAGCCGTGGCCACGAGGTCTTCGCTTAAGAACACCATGTTCTGGGCTTCAGCCCATTCCAATTCTTGCTCTGTCTCCATGATAAGATAATTATTGCTGCTTCAACATCAAATTCATAACTATTCGGAGTTATAAGGTTGACTCAGTGGTTAGAAGACAAAGGAGGGAGGAAAAGGTTAACATTTGCGGATAAAAAGATTCAAAACTCTGCAGGACAAAGAGATCATGGTAGCTGCTGTTTAAAAATTAAAACTTTTGAATCAACTTCGCAACGAAAGTTTCTTTCCTTTTTCTGTTTCTTTTTCCTCCTTGGCTGCGAACGAGAAGTTTTATGAATTTCCTCTCTTATTCTGCGCCGGTCACCCGGTTAGAACGAATAAAAGTCTTGAGTTGAAACTTCAGGGGAAACTAGGATCATAATATTTGATAATTTGGATTACATTAAATATCTTTTTCTATATAGATTAAGTATTTTGGATTATTCACCCAAAAAAAAAAAAACAGAATTTTGGATGATAATGTAATATTTTTAAGAATTATTATTTCACTATAGTTTTTTATTATAAAAAATTGACTGATTTTTTTTAGAAAATATCTTTAACGAAAATGTTTTTTTTAAAAAAATCTTAAATTCTTTTCTCTTTAATTTTATCTTTTTTACTTTTATTTTTAAAATGAATTTTAGTATTTTTTTAAATTATAAACTATTAAAACTAATTTTATATCTCTATATAATCATTTATTATAAATCTAAAGCATACTTAATTTATATGTTTAAAAATATTTACTTATGAATTAGAATTACTCAACTTGTTTAGAGTTATTTTTAGTTTTATTTTTTTTCATAAAGTTTCTAAACTCATTAGTATAAAGTTGAACAAAGTATTGTATAAGATTCTCTATAGATGTAAGCTAGTCGGATTATTTGCAAATTCGAATTAACCCAAACAAATTCAAACAGTTTGGATTGGATAGTTTTTATGTTTGAGTGAGATCCGAATCGAACCAATTAAATTTATTTAATTTGGATTGGGTCACGAGTTTTAATATTTGAACCCGTCGACTTATTGACGCGTTAATTTGTATTAAATTATTAGTATATGTAAATATAATATATGTTTTTAAATTTTAAAAAATCAAATATTATTGACTATTGATTACATAGATTTATCGACCTAAATTTAGTAAACATTAACACATCTTTAACATTCAGGATCAAAGCGATAATGATTTTATTAATTGAAGTCACTTCAGATGGGCTTTTAAAAATATTTTGAATCTATTTATAAAGAGTAGGTCTTATAATGTCTTATCGGTTTTGGTAAAAAAAAAAAAACTATTTAAAACTCATCCTCATTGTGCTTATTGAAATTCCTTATCTCGAATATGGTATGCTTATTTTTTCATCTCTCATGGATAGATAGATAGGAGTTAGTGGAGTAAGGTTTGACAACATCACAATTAATAAATAAAAATGTAACAAAAAATGGTTTTATCTAATTCATTTAATAAAAAAATTAGCTTATAAAAAATAGTCTCTTAAAAAGAACAAACAAAATTAAATGTTTTGACTTGTTGACCCAATTCAACCTAAATCGTTTACAAACATAATGATTTGGATTGTGTTTCATTTTTTTTAGAAAATCAACCCAAATCAACCCGTTCATATTTGATTGGGTTGGATCATAGATTTGATTAAATTGACATGCTTACATCCCTAATATCTCCATCATGAGATTTGTTTGAAAATAAAAGAAATTGCAATTTTCTTATGAAGAAAAAAAAAATTGAGGTATGACTTTAAAACTATTTTTTTTCGATAGATATTTCTAAGTTTGATGGTCATTATGATTGTTAGTCATGCTTTGTGGAAAACTTGCTTTGTTCAAAGGAATGTTAAGAGTCTAAATAAGAATGGAATCTCTGCCACAGTAGACGAAACAAAGCTTACTTAAGCCTAGAGAAAGTCAATTGTTGAACAATAGCTAAAATACTTAAAAGTTAAGAATTATTCATTTTAGGCCATTGATCAAACCATTTTGAAGACCATCCTTAATAAGAATAGTTCCAAAATATATGAGATTTTATGAAGTAAAAGTATCAAAGTTTAACAAAGCTAAAAATAGCACAACTTTAAGCCCTTTGAAAAGTGTTTTGAGGTCTTACACATGAAAGAAGGTGAAAATGTTAACTAGTATTTTTTTGCCCACTTAGTCATAGTAAATCATAGGATGAAAATTCATGGAGAAAACATGGGGCAAGTGGTGATTGTTGAAAATATAAACTAAGAGACGTAATTTGGAAAGGCGTGAGTGAGTGTGAACTGAACAATCAGACTCAGAGTATCATCATCACACGCTTCTCATTTTTATGAATCATTGTTTAACACGATATATAGAAAATGAGTAGGCAATCAAAATTTATAACAATAATATATATATATATATATATATATATGATAAATTATTGTTTTTATTCTGGATGTGTAAATCAATAACAATATAACTAGATGGAATAAATATTCTGATTTAGTATTTGAATGGATAAAAAATGCGATATAACTTAATGATAAATTTGGTATTAAATTTTATAACTTAATGTCAAATTAATTTTTAAAAAATAAATTTAATATTAAATTAATTTTTAAATATTATAATTTAATAACAAAACAGTTTCACAAAATTATCTGTAAAACATAATTGTTTCACATTTTTTACACATTTAAAAATTAAATAAAAAATTATTCTTTTAAAAATTAACTTGTCACCAATTTATATATTTAATGACTAAAATAATTATTTATAC
>PYAF01005508.1:305031-339592 GCA_007407185.1 Glycine tomentella
TCAAATCCTTCTTATTTTGTATTTAAATGCAATTTTGATCTTTCTATTTTTAAAATCTTTAATTTTTGTGTTTCTATTTTAAAATAAAAATATTTAATTTTTTTATTTTTTAAAATTTACAATTTTTATCTACTATTTTAAAATAGATATATTTAATCTTTACAATTTTTATAACATCCATTAGACATTATTTTATGTCACGTCACTTAATTTGAATCATATCATATTAATTTTATATCAATCAACACTTTTCAAATTTGATAGAAATACTAAAATTACTTATTTTATAAAATTAATCGACTAAATTTCTCTATTTTTTATTAATTTATGGATAAATAGTTAAATTCTTTAAAAAAATGTGAGTACTAACAAATTAATCCTGAAAAAATAAAATAAAAAATTAATCATCAGCGTATCGGATTTCTAAGAAGGAATTTGAGAGATTACTCTTAATTAATTAATGCTTAGCATAACCAGCATTTGCTTTTGATTCAAATTCAAGAGTTCCTTTTTCCGCCTCTATCCCAAAGTCCAAACAAGATAAAGCATCACCACCAGTCACCACCAACATTATTTTCAAATTCCAATTTTCAACATTGTCCCCTCTTTCCCACAGGTTAGGCCTTCCTCTTTATTACCTGACCTGTGCTGCCACCCAATCACCGTTCCTTCCATTATTTCATTCCATTCCATTCCTCACCAACACCAACACAAATAATAATTCAATTAACTGCCACAAGATACTCCATATTAGAAGCTTGTAATTGTTGATAAACTTTGGTTGGTATCTCCACATTTTTTGTGGTAGAGTTGTTGGGGAAAAAAAATTCACCAAAAAAAAAAAGAAAGAAAGAAAAAAGCAGAGAGAAAGAGCAACATGGTGTTGAGGAAAGTGGGTAAGTATGAGATTGGAAGAACCGTTGGAGAGGGAACGTTTGCGAAGGTAAAGTTCGCTCAGAACACAGAAAGTGGCGAGAGTGTTGCCATGAAGGTGCTGGACCGTAGCGCCATCATCAAGCACAAAATGGTTGACCAGGTATGTTTTTTTTGAAGTAATACATCACGTTAATCCCTGAAATTACAAGAATCAGTTCATTTAGTCACTGAATTTATGAAAATAAAATTGTTTAGTTATGATGTTATGGACCGTCAATTTGATCTTTGTTCTAGCTGCTATCAGTTCATTTAGTTTCTTATTTTGAAAATTATCACTCAATTTGATCTCTTATGTGAGGAACCAAATTGAGTGATAATTTTCAAAATCAACTGACAAATTGGATGATGCTGTAATGTTAGGAATAGAATTGATGGATGATGCAATTTTAGAAACCAAGTTGACTAATTATTATTAATTTGTTTGAGGAACTAAAATATCTTTGTAATAATTCAGGGACTAATTTGGAGTATTGCTCTTTACATTTTGCTACTTAAAAGTGATGACAAATAATGATATTTTTCTTAAAAAAAAATAAGCTATACAAAAGTATTTCTTTAAATAAATTAATTCTGATTTGCATATTTCTATTGTTTATGTGTTCTTGCCATAGCGTGGATGATAACCTTAGTAAAGCACAGAGCTCAAGTGTCTTCCCTGAGCAATTCTTACATGAACACACCAACCAAAAGCTTAGATGTATTAAATTTGTGCATATGATGATTGGTTATATATGGTGGTTTCGGCGAGGTTATTAGTATTATTAATATGAATTATGAATATTAATTAATCTCTTTACTGCTGAGTGACGCTAATACTTTGATTGGATTGGAATTCCTGTGAGTGAGGGTGACTTTAAGACGTTTAGGCTTGGGTTTATTCCATTTTAAGATGTGAGAGTTTGTTTTGGTACAATGGTATCAGTAAGGTTTGAACCAATGACCTCATGCTAACTACCAAGCCTCTCACTAGAGGATTATTATGGTTTCTATTTTGGACTGTATTTGATTTTTATTTATTTATTTATTTATTTTAATATAATGCAGATCAAGAGGGAAATTTCTATCATGAAGCTAGTCAGGCATCCATATGTTGTTCGTCTACACGAGGCATGTGATATTTTCTTTCTCCTTTCTTATAGTGTGTATGGAATAACGTGTTTTTGGGCAGATAAACTTTTAATTAAAGGCTTACTAAAAGAGATTTTGGAAGGGAAATGTTTTTTATTTTTCAAATAACTATATGAAATATGATATCAACTATCAAGTTTTAGGAGTCTTTTCTGGCTATTAATGTAAAATCAAAATTATAGATATTTCTGCTTATTAATAGCTTGGAGAGAGGAGCAATATTGGAAAAATCATTTCAGAATTTGTTGTGGTTTGAAAATTTCCTTTTCTCCAATACATTTTCTTCCTTGAAATGTTATAGAAGAAGAGGCACAATGTCTAAATATTTTCTTTGATAAGTCTTTTAATGCTTCTCTCTTGTTGGCTGTCACCACTCAATATTCACAAGTTCTTCATTTTGTTTTGATATATGATTTTCTTCAGGTTCTAGCAAGCCGTACTAAGATTTATATCATATTGGAGTTTATTACAGGTGGTGAATTGTTTGATAAAATTGTGAGTAGCTCAAGGTGGATGTATGCTTTGAAGCTTTTAGTGTGATTTTTACCAATATTTTTCTCAGTGTTGATGTTGTTAATGAAGAAAGTAATGGTGTAGGTAAGCCATGGGCGTCTTAGTGAAGCTGAATCTAGAAGATACTTCCAACAGCTTATTGATGGTGTAGATTTTTGCCACAGTAAGGGAGTCTATCATAGAGATTTAAAGGTTTGTATTGACTGGGATCTGGATTGCTGTCTTCATACTTATCATGATTTCTGCTTAGTATTTTTTTTCCCTTCTTGCAGCCTGAAAATCTTTTACTTGATTCACAAGGAAATATAAAGATTTCAGATTTTGGTTTGAGTGCATTTCCAGAACAGGTAAGAGATTGTCAACAAATAATTCTTAAATTGAGTTTAATTTCATGTTTATGATATCAATTGATATTCAAACATTTTCATACTTGTCCAATGTTGTTTTGTGGAAATTCTTATAGGGGGTCAGTTTGCTTCGGACAACTTGTGGGACTCCTAATTATGTAGCTCCTGAGGTAATACATGGGTGACTTAATTCTTTGTTAATATGATTTTTGTGTCATCTTGAGCTACCTACTATTATGTAGCTTGGCTTCTGCATTTAACATCTATCTTTATGATTTCAGGTACTCAGTCACAAAGGTTATAATGGTGCTCCAGCAGATGTTTGGTCCTGTGGAGTTATCCTCTACGTTCTCTTGGCTGGATATCTTCCCTTTGACGAACTTGATCTAACTACGTTGTACAGTAAGGCATGAATTTATACACGTCAAATATGTATTTTACTATTTAATAGATGGGATCCCCAGTTGTTAATATGTCTTAAAACATTTATCTTGCATATAGTGACTGCTTTTCCCTAACATAGTGATAAAGTTGTGCCTTAGTAACCAATTGGTCATGTGTTTGAATCCAAAAATAGCCTCTTTGCATATGCAAGGGTAAGGCTGCATACAATGACCCTCCCCCATACCTTCGCATAGCGAGGAGACTTTGGGCACTGGGATACCTTAATTTTTTTATAGTGACTGCTCTTCCTGCAAGTTCTGGTGATAAAGATTTTTTTTTCTTGGTGTCAAATGGCTCAGGAAACACTGCTTTGTGTATAGTTTCTATTTTTAGCAAGATGTTTTTTTCAAAATGAAATTTTTAGTTTATTATTATTAACGCTGTTGATTTTTTTCATACTCTGCAGATTGAGAAAGCACAGTTTTCGTGCCCTCCTTCGTTTCCTGTGGGAGCAAAGTCTTTAATACACACAATGCTGGACCCAAATCCTGAACGTGTAAGTAATTGGCTCAGTGGAGCAAGATTTTTTTTCTTAATGTCATATGATTGTTGAGACACTGCCTTTCCCTGTTAATTTATAATTAATATTGTCTGAACACAAGCAGAAAATAAGTTGGGGTTTATGATGTGGCTCATGTTGCATTAGAAGGCATCTAGAAAGCCTAAAGTATGATGATATGTTGTTGTCAAGCATAAGTATGAACTATGTGATTATTTTCCCTTTAAAAATTGATGGAAAAAAAGAAGAAATTTGTTTGTCATTAATAAGTTTACCCTGAGTTAATGGAAGAAATCTGATAATAGCTTTAGTTTATGGACTAATTAGGGAGAAATGAAAGTTGAAGGTTCCTTTTTGTAAAAAGGATAAAGTTTAGGGTAGAGCATGGAATATGGTCTCTTACCAAAATAAATTTATTGTACTAACAATCTTGGTGGCTTTTCTGTTGTGCCATGGATCGTTTGGATATCAAAACCAATAACGATGTCTTAAATATATTCTATTTTAACTTTTGAAAACAGAAAACAGAATTAAAAATACAATGATATAATTAAAAGTGAGAACAGAAAATGAAAAAAAATATATATATATTTTTTCTTATCCTGTTAGTGAGAAATCTATATGCTCTCCATCAAGCCAAATTAGACTAAATTATGTTTCACCAAATACTTCTTGATCCTTTTCTAGATTATTGGTTCCATTAATATCAATGAACATGCTCGGTTCATTCTTGCAGTTCAAGGATTTCTTCCATTTTCTGTTGCGGAGCTTGTTTAGTTTACATGAATACTATAATGTATTAATATTAATATTCTAGTGGATTTAGTGTCTACTTCTAATACTTGTTTCTCACAACTCTCATTCCCATTGCTGTGTGTTTGTGTGTACATGTTGATATCAGCGTATAACCATTGAGCAGATAAGGAATGATGAGTGGTTTCAAAAGGAATATGTTCCAGTCAGTCTCATCGAGTATGAAGATGTAAATCTGGATGATGTAAATGCTGCATTTGACAATGATGAGGTCTGTTTACTTTTTAATTCTGCCTGAAGTCAAGTTTAATTTTATAGGAAAAAAAAAATAGCTTTCTATTTAAGCTAATTCACCATAACTTTTTCAAATGTACACGATCACCTTCTTATCCATAGGATGAATTCAATATTAATGTATTGTAAATGGCCTCTTCGCCTATGTACCTTAATATTTTTCTAGCGTAGTTCAAAGATAATGAATAACAATATTAGCAAATGATATTGAGTTGTACTATGTCTGAAGACAATTAATGGTGCCCAAACCTCTGGTGTACTCAAATCTCAAAAAGATCAATGATGATGGGGATATTAATAGAAAGAAACTGATCCAAATGCAAAAACTATCACACTGTTTATCTTTATTAATTTTTTGTCTCTTCAATTCAGGTAGCTTGCTTTTTCCTGATGCATTTATATAAAATGTAACTTCTCAGTTTTGTTGACATATTGGTTATTTTGTCACTGAAGGATCCGAGGACTAACCAGCAATGTGAGAATGACAACATGGGTCCTCTAACTCTTAATGCATTCGACATGATAATTTTATCTCAAGGCTTAAACCTTGCAACCCTATTTGATCGTGGACAGGTATTTAATCATGATATATGTGCAAACAGTCAAATAATCGCCCATTTAGCCTATTAATGAAACTTTGCATAAGCATAGCTTGTACTTGTAATCCTGACCAAGTTTTGTGGCATGCTGCGACAAAAGCACCATTGCTCATCCCATCTTGTGTCATTATCTTGAGGTGTGAATCATGTTTATTTCTCTTTTATCCTTCCTTACAGGACTCTATGAAATACGAAACGCGCTTCATCAGTCAAAAGCCACCAAAGATGATTTTATCTAGTATGGAAGTTGTGGCACAATCAATGGGATTTAAGACGCATATCCGCAACTATAAGGTTTGTAGCCTGTAATATATGCTTAGTAAATTGCATCGCTTTGCTTCTCTTATGCCCTCCTACTTTTGCTGTTGAATTATTTTGTATCATGTTCAGTTTCATCATCTATTCTAAAAAATTAACTGAGTTAAATCACATAAAGTGCTTAGAATACAGTATTTTCTGTCCCAGAGTCATACGCATATTTCTGTTCACCCTATTACACGCATATTTAATAATATGGAATTGCTCCTAACTTTGTTCCCTAAGATGCTTAGAATACAACATAACATATAATAATACATAGCTGCTAATGACAGTTACTATTACACATATTTGATAAAAATTACTCCTCCTACTTTCTACCAATAACTGTCATAATTGTTCCCAACTCTTAGTTTCCATCATCAACCTAAATACTTAAGACTTAATTCTTCTGAAAAAACTTGCCATAATTTCTTAATTTTATTAACCTGAACTGATGATATTGGTCTACATTTTCAGATGAGAATAGAGAGTATCTCAACAAATAAGGCTTCTTATTTCTCAGTTATACTAGAAGTAAGTCTATATTCTCTTGTAGACTTTAAAAGTCCTTAAATATTTTGGCTGGCAATTTAATCCATTTCTTGATCCCTCCTTTCCCCCCTCTGTTTAAGTAGGTCTTTGAAATTGCTCCTACATTTTTCATGGTGGATATTCAGAAAGCAGCTGGAGATGCTGGTGAATATCTCAAGGTCAGTTTGTTAGTGATGCTTTCATTGTTGGTTGTGACCTCACCTCCCACCCTTTTAATTTTCCTTTTTTTAATTTATGACTTGCAGTTTTACAAGAATTTTTCTAGCAATCTCGAGGATATCATGTGGAAACCGCCCCATGAAACAAGCAAATTAAGGAACTCCAAGACTAAATGCAAAGGGCAGTGAGTTTCATGAAACAAGCAAATTCTGCTCTGATTGTAAAAACAAACACATAGTTATGGAGACCCTGAGCCTTACATATCTTTAAAAGGTTGAAAAGCCACTAAGCCAGCTCGGCTATGCCACCTCCTTAGTATCTTTAACCAACCCAAGTTTTTTTTATCCCTATACAAATAGAAGACCAAATTCAAATTCGAAACAGAAAATAGGAATCAGGTATAGAGACAGATATATCTCAATTTTGTAAGGTTGATGTTTGTAAATCTCTTTTTAGTTTTTATCTCCGTTTTTTGGTCCTGCCATTACACTGTATCCGTTCCAAGTCAGAAGAGTGCTAGAGTTGATTGAATTGTACGAATCTATTTTCAATTTCAGTTGTCTATCTATCTATATAATTTCAGTTACCTCTCTCTCTGGCTCTCATTTTAATAGTTCATGCACAAACAGTATAACGAGATTTTACATCATATGATAACAAATTATCATTTTTTTATTAAATAATAGTACAAAAATACTTATATAACTATATCTAAATCTTGTCTTATTTTCTAACTCCCTTGTTTCATATCTTTTACAATATAAAATGACAAAGAAAACTTATTTACAGAAGAAAAAAATCAAATAAATATTTATAGATGACCAAGTACCGTGAATATTCCTTTTTTTTCTTTCTACTTAGTTACTTTCAAACTTTTTTGAAATTCAAATGGAAAGAACCACCAATCTCAAATAATTGGAAGCATTTATAAATTGCAACACCTTATTATTGGAATGGAAGCATTTACAACTAGCATTGCAAACAAATAATGCAAAAAAAAAAAAAAAATATCATTATCCTAATGCAGTCCAAAGTCTGGAAATACGAAGTCCTAGAAATAACAATTTGAAATTTGATTTGTCATTTGTATGTTGTGCGTGGTGCTCAACAAATGCCGTCGGAGTAACGTCATCCAAGCAATCCTTTGTTCCAAACTATTTACAAAATTAGTAGATATGACAGCTATAAACACCCTTATTTGAGCCATGTTGAAAATGTAAGGAATAATATAATGGAAAAATCGGAAGAAAAAGTGATGTATAAATATATATTTTTCCCACAAATTAATTTTTTAAAAATTATTTTATTCAATTGAAAACCAGTGTTGGATTATTTCTGAACATGTGACAGTAATACAAAAATTTCAGTCAAACTCAAGAAATCCAATGTCTCATGTTCTGCACAGCTAAGATCATTAAACCATCTTAGACAGGCAAGCCTTTTGCCATTAATACATTGTTTAATACATGTTAACAGTTTCATGTATGATTTAGTAATCCATGATCTAAACTTTTGAGAAGCTATAATCACAATAATTAGAAAATAATCAATGTAGTGTGACGTGTTATATTAATAAGTGTAAGAGATGTGTAAAAAGCTATTAGATTTTGATGGTCAGCTTTTGATTGCCAACACATGAACTTTTAGCTGCTGCTTTTAGAGAAAACCACGAAAATTTCCACACGAGCATTCTCCATCGACAAATTTGTGAAGCCGCTTACTATCTTTAATGATGATTTCCCTACCGGTTAGTGTTGAAATACACTTAATAAAGTTATGGCTATCCCTGCATATTAAGGTGCTCTTGACAACTCTTATTGGAGAAGAATTTGGCAAGTTCTCCAACCCAAATGTAACGGCCAGCTTCTCACTGTGATAAATGGTAGGGGAGGATGTCTTTTCCTCCTCCTCCTCTTTATCACTTATTTCCACACTTTCTAGCATCTCATATCCAAGATTCTTTGCTTTGGCAAGTAAATCCTCCAAAGATTTACATATTAGTGAACTCTGTGGGTGTGTTTTGTCATTGGTTTTGAATGAATACACTTTGTCTTTAATGCTAATCCAGCTCCAATCCTTCAACTTTCCAATTTTCTCCTCTTCCATCATCTTCCTCACCCTTGAAACATCATCGAAACGCTCAGCTGAGAGGTACATATTCAACAATAATACATAAGTCTCTGGATCTTCTGGTTTGAGACTTAGTAACTGTTCAGCAGCATAAAACCCCAATTCCAGATTCCCATGGCTTCTACAACCAGCAATAAAGTTTGACCAAATAAACTCACTAGGCTCATAATTCATTTTCTTAATGAAATTTAGAGCTTGCTCCAGCCGACCTAATCTAACAAACATATCAACCATGCATTCATAGTGGTCCATAACAGGCTTAATTTTATATTTCTTTTGCATAATCTCAAAGTAGTTGAGTGCTTGAGTGACCATGCCAGCATGGCTACATGCTGATAAAACACCCACAAAAGTGACCGCGTTTGGTCTAACTCCTGCTAGGCTCATATCCTCAAAAATATGCAATGCTTGTTGTGACATACCATGCTGTGAAAAACCTGTAATCATAGAAGTCCATGCTATCATAGTTCTAGTAGACATCTCCAGAAATGCTTTGCTAGCCCTCTCAATGCTTCCACACTTATTGTACATACTAATTAGTGAAGTACTTACAATCACATCCGACAAGAATCCAGTTTTGATAGTCTGCGCATGAATTTGTTCCCCCTGCTCTATAGCCAGCATTCTACTGCATACACTTAAGACACTTGATAAGGTAAACAGATCAGGTTTCATGCCTGATTGATTCAGCTTGGAGAAAAGTTTCAGTGCTTCACTTCCTCTTTGGCATGCAGAAAGATTATCCTTTGTCAGTTCCATCATCTGCGCATGCCCGGCAATCATTGCATTCCATGTAACCATACTGACATCATCCATTCTATTAAACAACCTATGAGCCTCAACAATAAAACCACTTTTGAGGCACAAATACAACAAAGAATTTCTAACACGCAGGTTTGATTCATAGCCAAATTTAATGCACAGCGAACAAACCTGAGTCCCAAGTTCCAAAGATGGAATTTCACAACACTGGCTCAAGGCACTGGTCAAAGTGAACTCATTAGGCATTATGTCCTCAGAAATCATCTCAACAAAAAGTCTCAACCCCTTCACAGGTGCACCATTGTCCCCACAAGCAGAAACAGCTGAAGTCCATGAAATAACATTCTTTTCTCTGATTCTACTAAATGCTTTAAGAGCATCCTCCAACCTGCCACATTTGGAGTATAAACTACAAAGCGCACTGCCAACACTGGTGTCAAAGTCGAGATGGTATTTGATTATGTAAGCATGGAATTGATCTCCTAACTTGAGAGACTGCAAAGAACCACAAGCATGTAGAACAGCAGAAAGAGTGTAAATTGAAGGGTAACTTCCTGCATACAACATCTCTTTAAACACAAGAATGGCGTGCTTTGGCTGTGAGTTCTGCGCAAATCCCACCATTAACGTGGTCCACGCCACCACGTTTCTTCTAGGCATGTTCTCAAACACCCTGCGAGCATCCTCCATGTTCCCACATTTAGCATAAACATTGACCAGAAATGACATGACAAAAAAATTATCATGGCAACCTGTTTTCATGACATGACCATGAACAATTTGTGTGCCTGAATAGGAGCGCTTGTCTAAGCATTGTTGCAACAAGGGTACGTAGAACAATTTTTCCTCCTCCTCTGTCCCCTCTTCGTTCAACAAAAGTGCTTCCCCAAAATCCAAATGTGTGAATCTGTGGCTTTTCTGGAAAGAAATGCTTTGACCCTGAAAACATAAGCTGCAGTTAAATTAGTTGTATATGTGATGTAAGTAGTTTTTGTGTGAACACTGCTTATACAATGCATAAAACTAATTATAGGTTTTGAAAATGATATTGAAATAATTTCAGTACAGATTGCAACAAGAATTTTATTATTATTTTAATATAAGTACGGTAATAAATTAAGATACATTCCTTGAAGTAACAATCCGTAGAAAATGGCTGCACCATAGACCAAAATATAAAATTGTACGTGATGTGAATAATCTATTTGTGAGCACTGCTTATGCATACAACCAATTAAAGTTCTAAAATGATATTGAAATAGCTTCAGTACAGACTTCAATAAGTATACTACCAGTTTGGTTCTTGAAAGTCTAACGCAATGTTATGTCTTTGAAACTAAGGAAATTTCAAATAAAATTCTTGAAATTTCTTGTTGCTTCATCTAAATCCCAAATATAAACCACTTATTATCGTTTTAATTTCTAAAACATCTTAATATTATCATTTAAGTCGCACATTTTTTTTTTTAAAAAAAAAAAGGACTAATATGATTGACACTTCAAATACTTATTTGAAATTTCCTTAATTTCAAGAACTAATGTAACAGCGTTATATCAGGGACTACACTAGTGTTTTACTTGATTTCAGCTCGAGTTTTATTATTATTTTATTATAAACACTGTATTCATTTTTAAGAACTGCTTGATTAAGTTTAGAAAAATGGTTAATAATAGACCAAAATGAAAGAGTAAGTTAACATAAGGACCAAAGAGAGAGAGAGAGAGAGAGAGAGAGAGAGTACCTTCTCTGGGGGATAGGAGCTTGGTGAGTATTTTGGGAATTGTGGGTGGAGCTTGAGAGTTGCAGTGACAGCAGAGGAAAAGAAAGAAGCCATGGTAGAGTGAGCCTTATGCCTATGACTGTGACTATGAAGGAAAGAAAGGGGAATTATGGCATGAGTTTTCTAGTGTTACTGTGTTAGTGCTTTCATGACTGATAATGATATCCCGTTCTTTCTTGCTCGGATAAAATTGTGGAAAGGACGGGAACGGATATCTGATGACAACCACTCCCTGAGCATGGGAACGTAAGTATGAAATATACTCTTTTTTTCATTTTATTTTATATAATTTTTTAAATTGTCTTGTAAATTTATTTTTTTTACTTTTGTATTTTATTTTAATTCTTTTACTATATTCACTTTTTTTATTTTTGTTCTTATAATATATACATCATTTGTTTTTAATTCTTATTAAATATAATTTAAGTAGACTAATTTAAATTAAATAAAATATTATAAAGACTACAACGAAAAATAAATATACTAAAAATATTAAAACAAAATAACAAGGATAAAAAAAATACATTATAAAACCATTTAAAAAATAATCTTATAATGAAAAACTATATATTTCATAAATTAAAAATACATTTACGAGTTGCTAGGGCAACTAAGTTTAGGAAAGCTTAGGACAACTTTAACAGAGAAACTATTATGAGTTGCTAAAAGGAACTTTGTATTATTTCTCACATTTTTTTCCAGAATGCCATAACATTTAGTATTTCAAGCAACCCAATTAAGCTTTTGTTCCGGTGCATCAACTCAAAAACAAATTCTTTATGTGGACTCCACTACTTATTTTACACGGTTTAAAATTTCCTAGGACCCATAAAAAACAAACAAATGCAGTTTCTCAGCACAACAATTGTTTCTCTTATGTGGCAAAAGTAGAGTTTCTCTCCAACGATGTTGTGCTAATTGAAGAGCAACTCCCACTGGAGTAGGCTTATCAGCCTTATGGTTGACTTACGTGGCCAACCTCTATGATAGACATGTGTCTGGTGGGATCTCCAAACAAACATTGTGTTGAGGATCCATATCAGCTATTGATGTGACAAAATTAAAGTGTATAAGTATGGACAACTCTCCCCTTGTAAATTGGTTTGTAGGATTGAGTTTTACTCAAACTCAAGTTATAAGATGATATTATAGCTTATCCAAGCAATTGTTGTTGGCCTATTGTGTCACTTGTTGTTGAGCCACTATCATATCATTCGCAAATGTACAGTCCTACAAACATTATGCTCGAGATTTCCAATTCTCAGTATGAAAAAAGTGTATTGAAAATCCCATATCGACTAATGATATGATCAAATAAAAGTATATAAGTGGGATAATTCTCACCTTATAAACTTTTTGTAGGACTGAATTAAGTTTAAACTCAAATTCTAAGATATTGACCTCTTGTGACCGACTTGTGTGGCCAACTTTGTGGGTAATTAATTAGTCACAAACCCCACATGCATCATAATGTTCTTGCCATGTGTCTTCATGTGTTCTATAACCACTCAAACAACTTGTATACAAGACTCCTTCGCCTAAGAAGTATGCATCTAATTCTTATGGTTTTGTTCAATTCTCTCATATATTGACTTGAGCATCATAGCATTCGTAAGTAATCACCACTAGATTTTTCCTCCATTGTTGTATAGTTGTTGTACTCATTCGAGCTTTGACTATCAAAAAAACATGTGTATCCAATAAGGTTCAACATTTCAAACTAGTTCTTCTTTTGTTTAATTAGTATTTTTGTCCTTATAAATGTTTTTATAAGTTTTAGTTCTTATGCAGAAAAAATGTTAGTTTTAGTCATTATAGAATTTTTTTTCTAGCTGTTTATCTCTATCTTTTGTGATAATTTTATATTGTCAAAAAGTTTTATCTAGTGTTCTCAGCATAAACCAAAACTTAAATTTTATGCATATATAGAAACTAGACTAATATGCAATTTTGGTCCTCCTTGATTTTAATTGTAACATTTGATCTCTCAAGTCTTATAAATTGATGATTTTGATCCTCTTAATAAATTATTAATAAATATTTTTCTGATTAATTGAGTGATTAAATTAATTATAAAAAATTAAATACAAAATTATTAATCATAATTTTCCATAAAATTGTGCTCCTCATCTTCTTTGCAAACACCTATTCTACTTCCACTATCACACACGACTCCATCCATAATAACACCACATTAGAATTAATAATCTTTTATTAAAAATAAATGATTAATATTTTTTATTTAATTTATAATTAATTTAATATCTCTAATAATCTATCAAGGAGACCAATATTGCAAAATTATAAAATTAGGGGATCCAATATTACAATTAAAAATCAAAAAGATCAAAATCATGAATTTGAAAAACTAGGAAGATCAAAATTATAATTTAGCCTATAATTTTTATATTTTTTTCTTTTATAAATTATAGTATATAGTATAATAAACTTATTATTTTTTAATAGCCATATTATCTCACGCTTATAATTTCTCATAAGAATTAAAACTTAAAATGGAGATAAACAAAGGGACTAAATGAATAATTTAACCTTCATAGGGACTAAACAACTTGTTCCTCTTTGTTTTGAACTCCTCCTCGGAGTCCCTCTCTTCTCCCTTCTATTGATATTCTAAGACTTCTTCCCTGTACTAGGTTCTCATTATTATTACACTAATAGTACAAAATATTACTCAGCAAGTTTGAGAACTGTTGCGAGTGCTAGCTTTACATTAAATAGCTTTAGGGGCGATGCCATAATAAAATTTATGGGGAACTTCAATTTCTGCATATTCGGTAGAAGTAGAGAGGATGGGATTTGTAAATAGAGCAGGAATTATCGTAATTTATTTCAAACTATGGCACAAATTCACCAAATAGAAAAATCCACAAGTGTTCGACCTCCTTCTTGCTACATCAGTAGTACATTGGCGATCACGAGGAATTTTTACCTTAAAATCAATAATATATTTTCTAAAGCTGAAAGGAAATTTCTCCCTTTTCTCTTTCATTTAACCATTGATAGTATAATTCTCATTTTCATCTAAGACTCCGGTACAATCCATTGAACAACACATCTAATTCCGTGTTATTAATTCCAAGGGTTTCCAAATAATACTCCACAAGAAGTTCCATATGTCATCATCATCTTCATTTGCCATACTTCATTGTTTCTACGTCAAAACCAATTGTGGGAAACTGCTTAGCATAATCCTCTACTTCATGACGGAGATTAGCAATCTTAGATTGAATTTGTTCATCTGATTGCATAGCTGCCACAAAATCCTTCAACTTTGTACCTGTAACCAACAAAAAGAGTGATTTATGAGACGTTAAAACTGCAAACATAACAAAGAACTCAGATGTACGAAGGTAAGGTAGGATCAACCATTGGTGTTTTCCTTAATCTGCAAGGCTAACTTGACAGCTGCATCAAAATATTCAGCTACTTTTTCAAAATCTTCCTGAACAAATCCCCTAGATGTGAGAGCAGGGGTTCCTGAATCACAAGATAATCTTCATTAACATGTAATTATAGATCCAGATCCACTAATAAACATAAAAAAAGATGAGCAACAGACTGTACCCATTCGAATGCCTCCAGGAACCATAGCAGACACATCCCCTGGAACAGTATTTTTATTGGCAGCTATATGAACTGCTTCCAGTACCTTCTCAACCCTAGAACCATCAATGCCCTGTCAAACAGCACAGCATGTAAAACTGCTCTCTCCTTGATGCTAGAAAATATAAATACTACTCATGAAATCAAACCCAACAAAAATATTAACATCTTTCACAATCTTGGGTTACCAAATAAATAACTTAATTACCAAACCTCAACACTGGAAACATTCCATAAAATAATTTGGTCACTTCAAAAACATTGAAGAAGCTGTTAATTTGTTTGCCTAGAATAACTCTAATAAAATGCCTGTAAAAGGTTTGAGATGTTTCTAGCAGTTTGGGTTGGTAGAATGACTATAATGATACATGTTAGATGCCAATTTCTAACTCCTTACTTAGCAATAAGTACTAAGATAGCATCACTATCATATTAAGTCTATCAATGTCTATTGGGTTTTATCTTCCAGTGAGCTCTCAATAAAATTTTCTTTACATAACATAGTTCTTTTTAAAAAAAAAAATCCAAGTCATCTATCTATACGTTACAACATTCCATGTTCCATAATAAATATCTTTGAAGCCAACTTATCCACATACTAATAGCTGATCTTCTATTCTCACCAATTACTCAATGTATGATTTAAACCAAGCATAGAAAGGCTTCTGAACAGGTCTATTTGACATGAAAAAACAATTTGGCACTATCTGGGTTTCGTTTTGAGACAAATTATAACAAAGAAATTTTCAGAGAAAAGGATCACATCATTTACCTTGTTTCTTAAGTTCACTAACACTAAATGGTTGTCAGTTCCACCAGATACAAGTTCGTAGCCTTTCTCTAACAAACTCTGAAGTTCAAACAACACAGTAGGGTCAGTTATAACTGAAAAAATGTCAGTCTAAACATTTAGTAGAACTGTAGAAGATACATCTAATAAATAATAACTAGTTTGTGATGGCTTTATACAGCATTGGTGTGCATCATACAAATGGCATTCATTTTACCTGTGCAAATGCTGAGCAGTTGCTAAGTACTTGCTTTTGGTAATTCTTGAATTCTGGTGTCATAGCCTACATTTATAGAAATGAAGAAAGAACTGAACTTACATCAGCCTGGCAACAGATGTACAAGAATGATCATTATGTTTTTATAGAAAATGAAAAGTTTACTAGGAAAACTATAATAACTACAGTTTATTTGCCTAGTCAATTATAGAACCTGCTTCAGTGCAACTGCTAAGCCAGAAATAGTGTGATTGTGTGGACCACCTTGAAGTCCAGGAAAAACAGCCTGATTTATTCTGTCTTCATAGTCATACAACACCTGTAGGATGGGTTCAGCAAATAAAGAATTTTTTCAGGTTACCCAACTTTAAAATGGTTACAAATGAAAACAAAATGAGCCTAACTCAACCCTCAAAGCAAGCTCAACTGAAGACTATTGCTCAAGTCATTATAAGGGGTACTTTGCCTATATACCCAACCAATGTGGAAATCTCTAGGTGGCCTAACATAAAGTTTTACATAGGCTTTGATAAAATGTCAGAATTGAGAAAAGACAGGGCATAACTCAAAGCTAATTCAATGAGAAAGGATTGCTCAAGTCATATTTGTCACCCAAATATTCAGCCGGTGTGGGGTTTTTACATATCCAAAATACTGACGAATTGTTTTAAGAAAGTATTAAACAAGCATATCTATAAACATTATTTATGAACACAGCCTACAACTACTACAAATGGAGAAGTTATAATTTTAGGATAAAATGTATTTTATATCCTTGAAGTATCGCCCCTTTCTCAACTCCATCTCCCCTCACATAAAGGAAGAGAGAAAAGGTCAGTTTTCATTTGATCACTTAACCCCCTTGATGGTTGATTTTAAGTGGAAATGTTTACTTCTTAAAACTAAAGGAACACAAGGCACATGCACACCATGTGACGTTACCAATACAAAAATAATTTAATTTTATTACTTAAAGCCCCCTGAAGTTGGTTTATTTAACAATTCAACTCCCACCGCCATAGAGTATGTTTCTTTATCACATAACCCCCTTGGAGTTTGGCTTCAAGTGTTGGAAGGTTAACTTCTGTTTGATTTATCTTAAAAAGTAAGGTTTTTGACTTAAACTAAACCACTTGAGGGTTAATAATAACAAAAAAACTTCATAGGACTGGGGGAGTAAGTCATGAAAGTGCTATACTTCAGGGGTTTAAAGTGTATTTTACCCTATTTTTGAATTCCTTATCTCCATAAAACATTCAATTTATAATTTAAAACTCACTTCCTTCCCTTGTTTGTTTATCTCTTTCACACCCTTCCTGAAGAAAATCATAGCCCCACGTGGTCCACGAAGTGACTTATGTGTTGTGGTTGTTACAACATCTGCATAATCAAAAGGAGAAGGAATAACACCTGCAGCAACCAATCCACTGATATGTGCCATATCAGCCAACAGAACTGCCTTCTGCTTATCACAGACCTGTACAAATTCAAGCATAAAAGATTCAATATCATCATGACTGAATTGTTCTAAACATTAAATACCTAAGTTTCTGTATCAGATATAATGTACCTTGCGAACACTTGCATAATCATAAAGGCGAGCATAAGCACTAGCACCAGCAACTATTAATTTTGGCCTAAAAAGTACTGCACTTTTCTCCAACTGCGAATATTAAATAAGTCAATTTATTATAGAAAAGTCTCAACCAACAGTATGCATGAAAGGGGGACTTTGCAAATAAGTGTGAATCTAACCCCTCATCACATTCAGAAAAATCTTTTTTTCCCCATTTGTAAGGAAATATTTATGCAATACGGACAGATAACAGAACAATGAATGCTGTGGTAGTCAGCTACTAAGAGGACAAAATATTTTGATCTTGGCTGTGAAATGATTAACTTTTGAAAGATTAGAACAAACATCTTCTCTCCTTTCTTTCCTAACCCTTTCCAACTGACCAATTCTGCCCTCTATCCCCACCTAGAAATTAAGCAGGTTGATACAAAACAATCCCAGAACATACTGACCACACACCTTTCATACATGTCCACATGGCCTGATGGCCCAAATCCTCTCCTACTACTACTTCCTCTTCCCCTACCATACACATTGATTTTTTTTATTGGGGGGAGGGCCGGCGGACCAATCAATATATCTCTAAAATTCATAATCTCTGCAATAATTTATAGGAATTGGATAACGATTTTAATAACATAATCTCTACCAACTGAAATAGAAACAGTCTGACTGCTTAAAAGATTTTCTTTGATAAGAAGAAATATCCACAACACAGAATACAATGGTACCTACCTACCTGGTCATAATCGATATAACCAGTGCTCTCATTCAATCTGTATGGCATTGTTTCAAAAAATACAGATACAGCTGATATCTTCTTGGTGTCAGTCTGCATGACACAAACAAATAATCAAAAACTTGTTACAAAGAATATGGCACACATTGCTACAGTTAAAAAGGGCGCAAGGGAAATTGCTAATGAAAGGTTGTGAGAGGTTAGATAAGGGTTCTTATGGTGATATTGAAAAATGAGGAAGTTGTTCATTTGCCGTTTCAGACAACACTGTTCTTTTGATTTCATAAGGGGCAGATAATTTCAGAAATGTTCTAGCCCAATTGAAATCTTTTAGATTGCTTCTAGTCTTTGTATTAATCTAACAAGGTAGTTTAGTGAGAATTGACTTCAATCACAAAGTTTGTGGCTGGAATATGATTTCAAAATTTTTGTCTACAAATTTTTTCCTCCCTCACCTTTTTATGTGAAAAGCTTGTTTTCTTAGCTTCCTCCTGGATTTCTGTTCACAGGTTTTTTAAGGGTGTTCCTACTCCTAGGTGTGACATGCAAAGGGATTGGGTTTCTCTTCCGAATTAATTTTTTTCTTTTCTTTTTCTTTACTAAATAGAATTTTTATAGTCTTAGAAGTAATCCCTTTTAAACTAGTTCCTGCTTAATGAAAACTCTTATCTACAAAATAAAACGAAAATAAAGTCCACATATAGATCACATGAGTACCAATTTGGCCAAAAAGGAGGGGGAAAAAACTAAACTAATATGAGCTATTGCTACGACATTCATTCATCATGTCTTATTGCAGACTTAATATGATTATCAACTCATGGCAGCAGGTAAAATAACCACAACTGATAATCATAAGCAGAACTTAACCTGATAACCATGCGACAGATGCCCACCATGCGGAAGATCAAGTGCCATAATTCTCTCATGAGGTTTCAATAAAGCAGTGTAAACTTGGAAGTTAGAAGGGGATCCAGATAATGATTGCACATTGACTGTCAAAAAGCAGAGAACATAAGATTCTCCAAGAAAGCACATTATCAAAATTTTGTTCCCCCAAGTAGTGGAGGAAAATAATAGAAAAGACATATGAACGATCCAACAAAAGAATAACACCAGTTCACCAAAAAAATAACAAACTATTTGTCCAACAAGGTAACATGATAAAAAATAATATGCATTAAAATTCCAAAGCAGGAGAATTCTATAGATTCTCCAGTAATATTAGTAAATTTCTATCACAAAGAAATGATATTTTTCTTTTTACTCCAAACAGTTTTCCATATGTTAAGTACATGAGGTGTAAAATAAAAAAATGAATTAAGATAATCCTCCAATATATTCAAAACTTCTCAAAGATTATCACTTGATATACAAATTTCTACGATCAGATATAAAATTGAATACTGGAAATAGTGATGGCTACATCAGGGGAACCAGTACAAGTGAAACCATTGTGGCATGGTCTTAGTGACTCAAAACAAGAATTCAGTAGGTAGGTCTTGAAAAGACAAGATTCTCCTCAATCATTATAAAAGGGAAGGTGATAAACCTTAAACCTAAAATAAATGTGACTCTAGAAAATGAAGAACTCAAACCATATATTACTTTCTTTCATGAATAGGAAAGGAAAAAGAACAGTCTTTTAGACACTATCTATCTATCTATCTTAACCTTCAATCAGCAAGCTACGAAATGAAGTAAACATCGGTCATGATAGTATACAATATATAGAGATATGACAACAACAACAACAACAACAACAAAAGCATTATCTCATCCCATGAGGTGATATACAACATACAAAGAGAGACAAAAAAAACAAATAAAAGGAAATGAAAGAAGAAAACAAGGAATAAAACATCAATGAATTTGTGTTGAATATTTTACTGCAATAATAGATGGCTGTTTTATTACCACAAAAGAAACTCAAATCACTTAAAATGTTCATTTGAACACAGTAAATGATTAATATATCAGGATGTGCTCTCTGGGACTGTGAACATTTGGCACGCAAACAACAAGGTTCTGTTCTGTTTTCCTTGGTTCCCCCCTTTTTAGCAGAACCAGGAAACACCATTTTGTAGTCTCATGTTTTGCTTTTAAAATGCATGAAACGTAAAGTAAAACCATGTGTCCTGTTCTAAGACATCTACCAAGCACAAACATATATACTTGTTCCTTGAATCCGTGGTTAACAATCAGAGCAGATAACAGCACCTACAATACAACCTACGTGATCTCCAATAATATATTAGCTATGCTCAGCAGCTTTCATGCAAGTAGCAACAAATCTGAACCATAAAAAGAAAGTCACAACTAAACAAACAAATACTAACCTCCCCATTTTGCTGGATCCAGCCGAAAAGCTTCAAGTGCACGCTTCTGACACAAGGTCTCAGCCATGTCAATGTACCTAAACCCCAAATAATACACGTAATCCCAAAATCAACACACAGTAATCCATAATCTACAATAGATTTCTAAATTTCTAAATTCAAAACAAAATGTTCAAAAACAGATCCACATACTCATTTCCTCCATAGTATCTAGCACCGGGATATCCTTCGCTGTATTTATTCGTCATCACAGATCCAACGGCTTGCATCACCGACAGCGACGTGAAATTCTCCGAAGGTATAAGTTCGAACCCCTATGCATTCCGTACAAAATAAACTTCCATAAACAACAATTATGCATAAAACCGGAAACGTTATTTATCAATCGAAACTTGAAAGCAAAGCACTCTACTACAATGAAACTTGGATTCACCTTCCATTGACGCGCTTTTTCGAGTTCGATAATGTCGGCGATCTCGGGATCGATGTCCTCGAGAGGATCGTTGAGCTGCTTTATCCACTGGCATGCATAGAAGAAGAAAATTGAATCAGTTGCGAACGAAACGCGAGGTTAGTGAGAGAAAATGAATTGGCTTACATTGGCGCGAGATTTGTCTTTCTCCTGAGCGGAGAGCGAGGAGGACTGCAACAACGAAGAAGCAAACACACACACACACACACAGTGTTATGAAGAGAATGAAAGGGGAAATGAATGTAAAGAAATGTATATTTATACCATGCGATGATAAATGGAAGTGGCGTTGGCGAGAGGTTTGTTGAGGGTGGAGGAGAGTCTGCGAAGAGGAAGAGCCATGGCCATTGCGATTATCGCGAGTGTTTGGTTTTTGGGTTCAAAAGGTGCTATATATATGGGTTGGTGGTGGGTGAGTGAGAGTGAGAGTGAGAGTGGGGTGGGTGCGGAGGTTGGTGGTGATTTGTATGTGTTTTTTGTAATGTGTGTGGGTCCTGCGAATCGAAAAGCAGGGAGGATAGGGACATTCACTCGTTCAGTACCACATCGCAACTATCAATGGGCACCTTCACACGACATCGTTTGTAAATTGGCAAAAAAAAATTAAAATATATTGTAGTTTGAAAAGTACTTACACATGTATAGCAATTAGTGGCATCTCAGCATGACGCAATTAGTCGCGCTCTCACCAGGTGTGACTGGGGCTTAATCACGCCCCAGTAAGACGCGACTCTGCATATGGCGATACGTGTCATTTTCAGACACGTGTCATTTTGAAGCGTAATGCATAAAAACTTTCGAAGGTCGTAACTTTTGACTAGAATGTCCGATTGAGGCAAAATCAGTGGCCACGCGCTCGAAATTGAGAGGAGAAGCCGCTGGCAAGTTTGATCAAAAAAATTTCCCTAAAGAGGCATCTAAATGCCTCAAACTTGCAATTTAATCTTTAAACACTCAAAAAATTTCTTGCTTTCTAATTTTTTTATTTATTCAATTAGTGAATTGCATGTAATTTTTTATTTGTCTAATTACATCTCTTAATTTCAAGTATTTTGAAATAAAATATGTCTCCATTAGATATTCCTATCAAAATTTAGTAATGTTTTTTTGGTATATTTATTTACCAAAATTATATTGTAGATTTTTAAACGATTTCAGTTTAACAAATTAAATAATGACAATATTGTGGTCGCAACACTAATTTCAAGAATTGAACAAAATTATACTGTAAAATTGATGATGCTTATAAACTTCGAACAATCATAATTTTTAATAGAAATGTCCGATGGAGGCGTACTTTATGTCAAAACATTCGAAATTAATACAAGTAATCAACAAAATAAAAAATTTCATGCAATTCACTAATTGAATAAATAAAAAATTAGAAAACAAGAAATTTTTTGGGTGCTCAAAGATTAAATCGCAAGTTTGAGGCACTTAGATGCCTCTTTAGGGAAATTTTTTTGACCAAGTCCCCTTTGGGGACTTGCCAGCGGCTTCTCCTCTCAATTTCAAGCGTGTGACCACCGATTTCGCCTCAATCGAACATTCTAGTCAAAAGTTACGACCTTCCAAAGTTTTTACGCATTACGCCTCAAAATGACACGTGTCTGAAAATGACACGTGTCGCCATCTGCAGAGTCGCGCCTGGCTGGGGCGTGACTAAGCCCCAATCATGCCTGGTGGGGGCGCAACTAGTTGCTTCATGCTGAGGTGCCACTGATTGCTATACATGTGTAAATACTTTTCAAATTGTAATATATTCATAATTTTTTTTAAATTGTAATATTTTAATTTTTTTGCCTTTGTAAATTTCTTTCAATTCCTCTTTTTGAGCACTACCTCAACTAAACCAAAAGTTCTTAAGGTTATTTATTGGTTAAATTATTATGTAAAAATTCATGAAATATTTTTGTAGTTGCTAATAATTAGGTTAAGAAACTAAAAGAAGTAAGTATTTATTATAGAAATTAAAGATGGTAAAAAAGACATAAAAATATAATTTACGTATTTCAATAAAAAAAAATCTTTTTAATTCTTTAACTCATGTCCTAAGAATATAAGTTAGTATTTATCTTTTTTTAAAAGATGAGAATACTACTTGAAGAACCTAGTAAAAAATATTGGTTTTTAGAACTTGTACATGCAAGAATATTGGCCTAGAGAAATGAAAGTACTAATATGAAGAAATTAGAAAAATATTTTCGTTGTGTTAGGAGGTGAACCATCTATACACAATCAAAATGCATATTTGTAGAATTATAAACACAACAAAAATGTGATTATGTTAGACTCTTACTATAGTGTTTTTACTCTCCTTAACACAATTTCATTCTTTATTGCTCAACAAAAACGTGCTTTTGTTAGAGATATTTTCATAAATGAAAAATAACAAAGCTTGGGGTGAAAAAGCGAAAACTAGGTGGGAATACCAGAGCCCATTTTAAAACTACGCAATACAAGCGTGCAGGAAAAAACTTTATACACCATTCCATAAATCTAAATGCCCAAAATACTCTCCTTCATTTATAAAACAAGCTAAGCACGAGCAGAGGGAGTTCGTTACATTTTTTATTTCGTTTGAAGCTTGATTTTTTACAGTGGTTGAGTGTATTAGGAGTATTAGGTGTTGGAAGGGGTCGTTTTGGCTGGTGGTGGAAGCTTTTGTCGTTATTGGGTTGGTCGGAGTTGCAGACGGTGGTGGTTGGTGGTTGTATGAAGGTATGAGTCTTACGGATTACTAAATCCATATGACTCTTACAGATTACTAAATCCGTATGAAGTGTACGGATTAGAGGATCAGTATTCTCCATACGGATTGAGTTTGTCCATAGGTACATACGGATTGGATAATCCGTATGACTCCTAAGGATTATCCAATCTGTGGAATCCAAAAATGAAGGCGAAAGAAAGTCGAACCTCACGCAGCGGTCGACACGGACTACTGGAAAAAGTAGTCATTTATATGAAAAAAAGAAGATTAGAATTATTAAGAACTCATCTGGGATCCACTCTTTCTTTGACGAATTCGAGGTTTTTGTAACGATAATTGGTATCTTTATTACACTAGCTAAAACTTATTTATTCTTATTCCTAACCTTGTGCCAGGACCTACGAGCCGAGGGACAGTCTCAGGTAGACAGTTTCTATGGGGCGTAGGCCTCTGCCCTTCATTGCAGGATGAATCAGAAAGTAGTAGTAGTATATGCAAGAAGAGAAAGATGTCCCAGATACAACCGCCCATTTCACTCAAAGATAGGCTTATTTGGCTGAAGGACTCCCCCAAAAATAAAAGGTTATCCGTTGTTTAAGCTCGCTTTGGGCTTCTCCTCAGAGAAAGAAGGGACTTTAAAGTACAGAAGCCAAAGAAAGCCTCTTTACCTAATTTTGGCTGGTATACGAGTGGGAACAGGCTCGGAATTGTTTGATCTTAAAGGAGGCCTTCGATAATTTCGCACATGAGAAGTTATTTCTTGGTTTCGTCCAGTCATTAATAACTTGATTTTTTTTAAATAATAGTAGATAGAAACAATGCTCGTAAGGAGTCCTATTGAAACTAAGAAATATAAGCCTGAAAAAAGAAAGGCACTCTATGTTCTCGTTCTCGGTGCTCCGGTCAAGGTACATTCTCTACTTGTCTTCACCTTCGGCCATCAAGAAAGCCGAACTGACTCGCTGGCTTTGCTTTGTAAGGGCTTGACCTCTGATGTATGGAAGTACAAGAGTTTTATAAAACTCTCTTGATGGAAAAAAATATGAATGAAAAATCGAATTCTATTTTTATTAATATTTCACTCCTATAATTCTTTATCCGTTCGGACAAGAAAACAGGGGAAGTTGAAAAATGAGCTTCCAAATGGATGAAAGATGGGAGAGATAAAAAAATTATATCAAAAGGAGATGGTACCGGTCTTTCGACGTCGTCGTCACCTGCAAGATAAGGCCAAAAACTGGACTTTACTAAACAAGCGAGAAAAGTCCTTTCTTTCTATTTAGTAAAGCAACAAGCAAGGGATTGAGCTTTCGAAAGAAAATCGGAAGATATTATCGATAAATAGAAGTACATCTTGTTCATTGACATCTCGAAAATATTCCACCATAGTCAGGGCAGTTAAACCAACTCTCATACAAGCTCCATTTTTTGATTGCAGCTAGCGAACAAGAAAACGAATGCGCAAATGAGCAATCGTGAGGAATAGCCATTCTAATTTCATTTGATTTGGTTCATTTTTTAACTGCTTCCCCCAACAAGAGGAAAGACTTGTTTATTGTAAATCGCTAGTTGGGTAAAAGAAACTTTTCAAGTATTCAAATATTATTTCCTGGACGAAAATGAGGATCTAACTACCTACTCATTATTCGGAGGTGAATCATAGAACACCAAAAGTGGTGGTATTTTATGGACCTAACATAGGTCAATCAACCAACGACCAATGTCACCTGAAATGCGTCGAAGCTGACCCAAATGTATGATGTGCGGCGACAAGCAGAAGAAAATCGCAACAACGAGTGAAGGAGAGGAGGTGTATGCATGAAGAAGGCAAATGAATAGTGTCTGTAATTAAGTATATATGCAGGGGCATTTACGAAATATCACTGTTTATTTCTTGGTGTATTAGTGAATGGTGTATAAAGTTTTTCCCAAGCATGCATCTTTCATGTATTTGGGCTTCTAAGAAATTTCAAACTGACCCGACCAAACTGGATTTAAAAAAAAAAATTTCTCAACTCAAACTAGGTAACTAACCTACCGAAGTTGGATTGGTTTGTCAAATTGAGCGTATTCTTTAATTTTTACTATTTATGACACTGTCATTGTCTCTTTCTTTTACCATGGTTATTTTTATCCTAAGCATACACTATCCTCAGCATGTGTTGGGAATATATTATGCAGTTCAGCTCCATTTTACAATTACAATAGTAATTTACCATGGTGTACACAAAGCTTGTCCTGGTGGGGGAACAAATGCCATATACTGAGGACGTGCCAAATGTCACATAGCAGAAGGCTATAGTTGTTGATCGGTGCCATGTGCATTGATTCTCATATCAGTCATCATATTGCAGCATTAAGTTTTTTCACTTCCTGCAAATTTTCTGGTAAAATGATGTGCTTGGGAAACTCGAATTTATATATACTTCTACCAATATTTGTTGTATTAGGTCGTTTGAGTGCCTTGTTTGGATCCTTTTATTTTTCTGATTGTTTGCAACTTATAAATACATAATATCGGTTTTAGTTATTATAACTAGGGGAAGAGAGGCCTATCTAAATTTTTTAAATAAATAATAAATAAAAAACAAAAGTTAAATATAAAATTAAAGTAATGGAAAGTTATTGTAGATTAACAGAAAAATTTGAAGAAAAAAATTGATAAGAATTTTTTTGAAAATTTAAGAAATAATTTAAAGATAAAATTGTCTAATAAAATATGGACACGTTCTAAATGAAAGTATTTCTTTTTTATTATTAGTATAGATGTCATTCATTTTATTAAACCTCAACTTAAGATAGCTCTTTGATCCTGGTGTCAGTATGTGTTAAGAATTATATATTTAATTTGGTTGCTTTGTTGGCATGAGATCTTTGGGGTTTCGACATTTTGTAAATTGTAATGCCCTCGCCCCTCATGTAACTATGGTTGATAAATTTCTGAAGTATTTATAGCTGAAGTCTTGAATAACATATATAAAAGCTAAAATAAAATTAATTTTTCTCATTAAGTTAAAATTAACTCATGTAATAGTTAATTTGTGAATTAAAGTCTCTATTTATCTTATGTAAAACAAATAATTTTAACTTATGAAAAAAACTCGATTCATTTATTTTTATTTCTTAATTCATTTATTTTTATTTTCTTCTTTTATAAGAGTTTATTACGAGATTTATTCAAACATCAATTATATCTTTACCAATTATCCATTCTATATGCAAGTTGGCTACCACTGTCAAATTTATCAAAGCAACACAGGGAGACATTGTTTTCTCAAATTGGTTCATATGTATATGGTTTATTGTTGTACTGAAGAAACCAAAGCTGGCGTTCAATGAAATGATTCAACCAACAATACTAAGAGTTGGTTTGCGGTACGCTAAGTTCCAAAGATGAAAAATTAGTTTGTACTTTATATATATCATTGTCGTTTCTGAAGATAATTTCTAGTTTTTTAACAGTCAAAAAGAAAATTGTCAATATCCTTTAACAGTCAAATACCCCATTCAACAAAAAAGAGTCAAAGACTCCATTCTAAAAAAAATACTAAAAGACAGTGTCTTATTTTTTAAAATAAATTTAGACTTTAATTGACATATTAATTGTAATTGTAAAAGTCAATTAGTAAGAAAATTATATTTTTTAAATAACTTTTAAAATAATTATTATAAAATTTAACTAATTTATTATATATATACGACAATTTTGGTTAGATAATAATAATATTAAAAAAAATCTTTATACCGATTAAAAAATTATACTAAATTTTCTTTGGATCAATATTATTTTATCTCTGAAATAATTTACATTGCAACGTCTACATGAAATATTATTATCTCACTACTACAAATACCTCAAACTATGACGATTCGCGATAGTATATAAGAACAATTATATAAGAACAATGTGGCTATATATAAACTAATTAAAGACCCATTTGGTATTCAACATATATAATTAACAAGCGTTACAACAAAAGAACAGGTCACAACTAGTAGGGGTTACACGAATGATATAAAATTTGGGGTAATTCTTTTTTCGTATGACAATAAAGATTATTTAAATTGCACAGTATTAGGCGTTTGATCTTTTTATGGCTTCTCAAAAACTTAACTTTGTGACTTAACAGCACGATCAAATTCAGCACCGAATATGTTCGTACCTGTGAACACCATGCCTGACATGGAAAGCAATTCAGAGTTAACAAAACATAAGGTAAAGACAACATTGAGAAAAATAAAATACCAGGATACGTACTTGATGTTGTCCAGAATTTCCAGGAACCTCAGTGTTCCATCTTCAACTGGAGGCATTCCAGCATGACGTTCAAGCCATCCTATATCATAATGAATTTCAATCATTGTGGGGTAGTTGATAACATTCCAGGATCACGTTCAACCTCAGTGTCCCAATTTGAAGACCTTGTGCCTATGTTGCTTTCCAGGCTGAATTGCATTGTGGATTAGTTGATAGCATCATGGCCCAAGACCAGGAAGCAAAGAGGAGCAATTTACAGGTGAACCAACAAAAGCTGATAAACTGAAACCTTTGTAACCCTCATGGCATAAGAACTGGATATAACCTAAGGCATCCATGTCAATATTTTAAATTATTTTCTTTTCCAATATATAACCCACTTCATAATTTACCTCCAAAATAATTCTTGCAGTAAACTTCTCCTAGATGCAGTGCAAAATTGAGGTTTAGGTGCTGCAAAATATATAATAAACGTTAACATGTTATTTGTTCACTAAAGTTATCTTGTGCAGCTCTCAAACTCCTGTAGTAGTTTTCTGTTTAGAACAGGAAAATCCCCTCCCTCGATCATCTCGTAGAGCCAACCACTTTCACATATAGCATACGTTAAACTGAGGCATATATATAGTTTCAGTACATACACAGTACAAATAACCATTGCAAATATACTAAATAGTAAGCTAACAGAAGTTTCAAGTTATTTCAAGGAATAACCAATCTTCTCTTGAAGTTATTGGATACAAAAGTCACAGCAAATTGATTATACAGTGGAGCAAATTAGTGTCCTTTGTAAGATGCATCAACCAAATAATTTGTATAAACATGATTAGTATATGAGTATATAACCATAATTTATATGTATATTTTGTATGTTACTAATTAGCGTACCTTCAAAACTTGAACCTCATCCGTATTTGAGAGTTTTAGTTGAATTTGATATGGGGGCAGCAAATCTATCAGAGAATCTACGACGCGAAGTAGGTTCATCTTCCTCGTCGTCCATGCAACCCTCATCGAAGTTTTGAGCATAGCTTAAAGGGTCATACCCAAAACCACCAACGGGTTTGTAAGTGCTTGTTCTCCTTGTCCAAGGAAGCTTCCATTTGAGACACCCCCAACACGAAAGCAAATTTGTTCTAGGAGATGATGAACTTTTCTCCATGACTTCCAGAGTTCTTCATGGAATGAAAGTACGAAAGATCAGTATCAAATGCTTTTACGATGCCTTTCTTATTCACTACTACTTTGCTGTCATGCCAGTGATTTTAAGTGTGTGACAGAGAATATTATAAGAGAAAATAGGCTATATATACTAGTATACTAACAGGTCAGTTAGTTGATTATATGAGTATTTATAATCAAATTATAAATATTATATACACTATAATAAATTATTAACACTTATAATAATTATATTAAAAAAATTAGAAACACTCTTTTTAACACATTCTTTTAAATACACATTTTTCTAAAAAAAATTAATGAAAATGACAAATTTTATGAATCACACATAATATTGAAACTCTCCTTATCTCTTATTTTTTTTAATAAATTTTAATCAATAAAAAAATATGTTAAAAGTATGTTGTTAATACTCTTCATTACGTTACAAGTCTTTTTTTCCTCATTATTACAAGTCATATTAATTAACAATAATTTTTAAATTATTGATAATGTAAAATTTACACTAATAACATGTAGCAATTAAACTTATAATTTATAAAATCCTAAGAAATTAACGCCTATGGGTTGAAATGAAAGTGGAAAATATAAAAATTTGTCGTTTTGAATTGATTAGTTGTATATAAAGAGAATTTAATGATACATTATCTTGAGCTCAAGATTTTTATTTAAGATCTAATACAAAACATCTTTAATGATTGAGATCTTATATCACTTTTTGGTAGTCTCCATAGAACTATATAAGATTAAAAATCTCTTAAGATGTCTTTAAATTTTTCTTTAATGATAGATCTCATTTTGAGATCTTAGGGAGAGAGAAAAATAATTTTTTTTAACAGCATATCTTGAGGATTCTTTCACAAGAATTTATTTTCCATGTTGGAGATCTCTTTACCGTCTTTATTAGGAGATCTTTTTACCTCTTTAAAGATCTAATGAAGATTAGAGCTCTCTCAAAATCCTTTTTTTTTTTTTTAAGATGTAATACTAAAGATATTCTAAAATTTTCATTCATAGTAAAACAAGGTAGAAGGTAGGGCCAGGACAGTTTGGTCATGAATCAGGAAGTGGAAAAAATAGTCGACCCGAAACAGATAATTTTCCACATTCAACCATAGGTTAATAATAGAGGACTGAGGATAGTAAATAATTCCTAAAAAGGATGCATGCAATGCAACTAGGTATCCTACATGGGTAGTTGTTATATTAAGGTGTGATGATTATTCAGTTAAAAGATTCAATCCAGCGTGGGGCAAAGATCCAGAGTAGGTTTGGGTAGAGAATATTTGCAGGAGACACAACTTGTCCCTTAATCCTAGTGGGCATACAGAATTGTGACGTTTACGAAATTATATATCTTGTTCATATGAATATGATGGCATTTCCTTTTTCCGGTTCTGTGGGACAGTGAAACGATTCATTAATCACACCATTTCAATATGTGGCCCAGCTATCCTGGACGGTAAGGTGGGACTGTTTCTACTATTCAAAGATTCAGGCCAAATATTTAACAAAGAACAAGAAAATAAGAATTTAGATTATCTAAAGGGTATGATACGAGCATCAAATGGTAAAGTATGAGGTTCAAAACTATTTGTTATCTCAAATAGGTCAATTTTACCTCAATCAAATCATATTGATCGAGCTCCAGGTGATTATTTGTATAGAACTAGGCAGTTAAGTTTTTATTTAACAAATTTATTTTTCCTTCTGCACAACTAAGTTTAGACTAATTGAAAGGGATATAATAAAGTGGATATATTTGAAATTTTAGGTGAACCAATGATATGATTAAATTAAATTATATAACTGAATGATAACAAATTTTAAGATGGTTTTAGAATTTTTTCTGACAAGTATTATGGGCCAATCATGTCATCGGATTATTATCAAACTACCTATAAATGTGTAAATGTCCAATCTTGCAAGGTTCACACTTAAATGTTAAATCTTAAGCCTGAGAATGATTAAGTTAGATCTAAATTTAAATTCTAAAAGGATATGAAATGGAATCATACTAAATCTGGTTGTTAGCATTGTTTAAAGTTTAAACTAAGGTTGTTGCTAAATACACCTTTAATCTTTACTTTTACACCTCCTTTCACTTCTTTTTTCCAAGTTTTTTCTTCTTTTTTTTTTTTCTTTTAATGAAGATCACTACACCCCCTTCTACTCTGCAACACGAGATAAAACTTAAACCCCCATCTCTTATAATTACCTAAATCAAAAGGAAGCACCCAAATCAAACTAGCCTTACGCAAATTGGTTGGCACAATTTTAGTTTCAATTTATCGTTTGGTTTGCGCAGCACCCAAGCCCTAGAACGTGTTGCTTCAATTTGATTTGAACTCAGGTATCAAACTCTAATTGCAGCGATTGATGGTTGGTTCAAAAATTAATTTGATGAATTCTCAAATAAAGGAATTCCTTATCCTGCTTTGGTCTATTTTAGTAGGCCTACAAATTTGGGATTTGTGTTGCCATGACTGGGTTCACTGTACGAACTTTTTTGGGTTACTATGAGAGAGTTTGCGCAAGGGATTTCCCAATTCAGATTCCTTGATAAGGTTTTGGATTTTTAGTGTTACGCATTTACTTGAATGTGTTCATTTGCATGTTTTCTTTCGGTGATGATGACAATAAGATAATATGGAAGGGGGTAAAGAAGGGGAAGGGGGTGCACTAACTTCTAGAAAAATTAAAAAAAAAAATAGTTGGAAAAATAATGAGTGTAAGGAGGTGTACAAGTAAAGATGGGAGGTGTGTTTAATAAAAGCCTAAATTAATATGGAATGACTTAGATCATAATGTATTGTTTCATTCTATTCAAGTATTTGTTTCTCCAAAAATAAAGTTTGCATGCAAAATTATACTCATATTTTTAAATGGTAATCAAATATGATTTCAAACTGATTTTACTATGTTTGGACCTTTCTACCTTACATCCTAACATATCCCCAAGTCTTTTTCATATCATCATAAAAATGCTTGACTTAAATTTCATCATCTATTCTCCCTCAAAATTAAAAATCTATGATGTAGATCAAGTGACTTGTGGACACTAAAATAGGGGGACAACAAAATCTAAGTGCATAAATGAGAAGAACCATTTAGTAGTGCAATGTAAAAATGCAATGCATCCAACATAGAGTTTGTTTTATAGAAATATCACACAAATGATTTTATTGAAATTTTGGTTCTTGACAAAACTGAATAGGGATCAACCAACCCATGTAGTCAAGTAATCAACACATCCTAACAGGATAAGAATTGGTTGTTGTCGTTGATGTTTTCGTCTACATCTTGACTTTTCATTTTTTTCAACCAAACTTTTCTTTACAAGTCTTTTGGAATACAATTCACTCCACAACTTCAAAGCCTCCTCAGGTAATCCTTCACAAGCAATGCCTTTTACAAGAATATTATAGGTAGCCTCAATAGGTTTACGTCCGTTTTCTACCATATAAGCAAGAGAATCAATGGCCCGACTGGTTTGCTGAGTTTTTCATAGTCCCATAATTATTGAGTCTAATACAGCCCTTCTAAGAAATGGAAAAATTGTATTGTTTCGTGAACCTTTCCTTTACTACTGAAGTGAAAGTGATTAGATTAGGCTTCAGAGCCTTGCTGCACACCTCTTCCAAGAGTTCTAGAGCAAGTTCGGTTTTTCCCACCTTTAAAAGCCCATCAATGATTATACTATAAGTAATTATATCAAGTTCAAGCAGTGTAAAACTCACGGATTAAAGCAGTGTAAGCAATAACATCAGGGATTTTGCCTTTGTTAGTCATATACTCGAGAAACCTAGAACCTTCCACCAATTTCCTATTTCCAATCAACCTACGGAGATGATGAATCTTAGACTCCTCAAAATTCATGGATGTATTGACCCCATTTGGCGAGGATTCCACCCCATTTAAATCACCTTTAGATAATCTTTCAGAATGTTGCAAATCACCTTTCAAACCAGAATTTTCATATTTTGAAACAGCAAACACGCAATTGCCCAAATGCTTTCTAGACCAAGTGCCCTTAGGTTTTTTAAAGTCAATAACCCCACTAGACAGACAAAATACATGAGATTTGCAGGCCATATTATATACTCTCACCAAATTGAATGCAGAATCAGTGTTGTAACTTTCTCAATGGAAGTGTTTATATGACCAAGTCCATTGCTTCACCATCTTTCAACACTTGCTACACAAACTCTCATGCCACCAAATCCATTTTCACCAACTCTCATAACCTGAGACCAAAATCACACATTTAAAAAGGTTAAGTATGCTATAAAAATGAGGCAAGCCAACAATGAAACCTACAATATCTGCCTTAATGATAGTCAAAATCTAAGCATCCACAACAACAACACAACACCAAGGGCTAACTTTCACATAGTTACTTCACAAGTCATTCATCAAATCTGAACTATAACAGTAAACAATCCAAAAAATCAAGTAAAATTAAAACACACAAAGTCACAGAGAAATCCTAACTCATGGTTTTCTAGAGGAAAACCTCAAAGTTTCTGAAACAGAAATTCACACTAATCCTTGCTTGTATTCCCCCACGGTATCACTCTACCTTCATCATTCTTGTCATAAACTCAATCACACTGATGCTAGAAGAATCCCTAAACCTTCTCTAAACGGGAAAATGATAAGGAGGGAAAAAGGTTGAGCGAAAAGGAAAAAAAAACTTAGTGAAGAAAAAAGGCGAACGTCATTGTGCTTGTAAATAGAGAAGGCAGATAGGCGAGGAATTTACTTACCCGATGGGTGAAGAGGTTACTCTACAATAGAGGTAACTATGGCATGGTGTGCAGAGTTGAGCGGCAAACTGTGAATGCGTGCTTCAATTTAAGGAGACAATAGAGTGTTCAATGTTTATATATAACGCCAAGCCCCAAGTGGATTCGATTTTCGCAGTAGTGCAACTGTGTAAATATTGTGTTGTAAGGAATTTTGATTTAGCCAAGTAAATTTGTATTTCTGACCTACTATCTTAAAAGGGTCTTGCTTATGGTAATGATAAGGAATTAAAAAAAAAATAGGAAAATTATAAGAGAATGTAAAAACATTTATAAAAAAATATAATTTTGTAAATTTTAAGCAAAATATTCTTTTAATTTTTTAATTAACGTCCTAAAGATATCATTTACATTTGTTATTTTAAAATGAAGACATTTAATTTTTTGTTTAGAAAATTTTATAATTTTGATTAAATCCTTAATTTTTGCTACACTTTCTTTTTTATTTCATGTATTTTAATTAATTAAATTATTTTTTATGATATTTTAAATAAATATTTTATATTTAAGGTTTAATTAGACAAAAATAAAGCGTAAGGAATTTTACCAATATTATAATTTTTTTAATATAGACTAACTAAATATATTTATTTTAAAATGAAGAAACTAACATTAAAAATTAAGTAAAATAAAAAGACTGAAAATA
>PYAF01005508.1:339692-354414 GCA_007407185.1 Glycine tomentella
ATTATACATGTGTTGTTTATATTTTTCATTTTATATGTGTTGTTTGAAATTTGAATGTGTATTTTAAAAAAATTACTAATTGACTAAATTAAATATTAATTTTCTATGTAAAATCTGTTATTGGTTATTATTAAGCCTAAATATTATTTTTCTATGTAAATTTAGCGAATTTTGATTTTAATTCTTACAAAAAATATTCTTTGACTTTTATCTCTCAAAAAGTTAAATTTTTATTTTTAATCCATATTATTATGTGACACTCGTTAACGATTTATGGATTTAGCGTAAGGACAAATGACCATCCTAATTAACACACGTTAGTGTTTGTGGATTGTGGTATAATGTCCACACATGATATCTTAAATTTAAAGATAAATTGAGACAAAGATTCATTACTTTGAATAAGAAAATTCAAAGATAAGAGAATTTTCTATTGTAAAACTTGGAAGTATCATTTCAAAATGAGTAAAAAATTAATTGTAAGGTCAACATTTTTCCTATTATGTTATAGACTTAAAATTACCAAGTTTCATTACTAAAGGTTTAAATATAAGCTAAAAATATTAAAAATAAAAAATTAATGAAGAAAGTTACTATTGTCATTACCAATAATATTATTCTTACTACCCTTCCCATGAAAACAGGATTTTGTTGTAGACTTGTGCAACAAAATTGTGGTTCTATTGCACACATGGGGATGAAAAAAATAAAACAACAAAAATACGATTTATTTGTACAATGTACAACTTGATCATGTTTTCATTATTAACAACAGGGATAAAAAAATACAATAATGAAAACATGATTTTGTTATACAGTATCGATGCAATCTTGTCTTTATGGGTGGTGCAAAGGACGTGGTTGCTTGCAGCTCGATAGTGGGTACGATTTCATCATTGGGGGTGGCGCGGAGAACATGACTACTTGTAGCTTGACAATGGGGTGCACAAATGTGGAGGACGTGGCTCTTGATGACATGGGGTGTGTGAGGGAATATGGAGGAAGAATAGGAGGTGAGAAATATAAGAAGGAAAAGGTGCGAGGAGAAGGAAGGGGAAGCGGGAAGAGTGGAGGATAAACATATAGGGATATGAATGTCTTTTTATATCATTTGGTAGTGCAAATAGTAGTCACATTAATAAAAGAAACTTAAGTCCAATATAAATGATATTGTCTAATAAAAAACTCAAATACTAAATATGTCTAATCTATTATTTTCCAAGTGAAGTTTCTTAGTTAGATTCCAACACTTCCCCCTTGATTCAAAGACTAAGACAACAACTTTTTAGTGAAAATGGTAATTCCTCTTGATAAATCTAAAAACATTGTATGTTAAAAATGAGAAACACTAACAACACTTTTTTTGATATTTTCATAGTAATATTTTTTTATAAATGATTAAAGTTTTATAAAAATTACAAATTTTGATGGGTTATATTTTTAAATTAGGAGAACTATTAAATGAAAAATGTAACATCCTCAAAATTAATTCATATTTATGATTGAATTGTGGAAGTGTAATAATACTTGAATACGAAAATAATAGGATAAAAATTTATTTTAAAACAAACCATTGAAAGATGTCCACATTCAAAAACAGTTTCTGCCACCTGAATTGAGAAATTTATTTCTCTCTCAATTCTTATCCAAATTTAGTGTATGATATATGGAATTAAAGATCTAGATGTCTACTACAACATATCAAAATTTCAGATAAATATAGTTTTTGTACTGATTGCAGTAATTAAAACCTTAAGAGATGTCAGTATGGAATTTCTCAGCTTGCTGGTAATTTTGAAGTCTAGATTAAAAAGGTTATAGCCAGAGTTTTATAACTACAAATCAAGCATGTGATACCTTGTTGGAAAGCTTAGGAAGTCTAGTTTAACATACTATAAAATGAGAATTTTTGGACTAGTAGATTGGTACAAAATAAACAATGAACGAACCATGTGCTGTGAAACATTTTTTTTAGAAAGATTTAGTCTTGCCAATTTGTAGCTCCTAAAACTTTGACACAAAGGCTAAAAGTTTCAGCCAACAATTAGACCAATCATAAGTGGACTCATAAAAGGTCCCTTTTCACGTGCACATGGAACATTAAATAAGGGAATCTAGCACTAAAACACTAAGCCAAAGGAAATAAATGTGTAGAAGTAGCTGCTGTAAAAAAATTTAAGGCTGAAAGGAAAATGATATAATATGGCCTTGTGTGTATGTGGAAGTAGAAGAGCCAAGTAAATAACTTAGTAGCCCAGCCATGTCTCACGTATGAGAAGCCAGCTGTCCCATAACAATGGATTAAAGAATCATTGACCAAGAAAAATCAAAGTCAAGATAAGGATTATGCATAAATATCCTCCAAAGTAATGATTACTTAGTTAACTTCTAACTAAACTAAATCCTAATTCAATTAAAACTCAACTAAATCAATTAAAACCCAACTAATTAAAGAAGTATAAATAACTAAGGAGTTGAAAACATTGCACGTATAGCATACACCCCATGGTCACTTATTTTCTTGAAAAACTTTTCCTTTTTACCTCTTTTACTTGCTTCCAACCGTGACATCTTTTACCAGTCAACCATTTTATTTTTCAAGACATTATTTCTTAGAGAATATTTCAAGGAAGACAGCCAAGGGAGACAACCCTTAATCCATTTCAAACTCAAACTCACTTGAGGTAGGCTAGACTTCAATCTCTAGCTAAAAATTTATTTGGACTAACCTATATGTTTAAATGGGCAAATTTATGGTTGATTATTTAGGCTGAAATTTCATGTCATTGAAGGTTATTTTATGATGTGAAAATGTTGATTTAAACCATAGGATAGGTGATGATTTATAGGCTGAAATATTGGTGATCTTGGAAGTGGGTTTGATGACATTTGGGCTGTTTGTTCATATTTTCATTATGGTACTATTTTGAATTAATTTTTAGAAGAAGAGGTTGAATGGTATGTAGTTAAATGGTTCAAATGCTTGAGTGATTAAATTTAAGGATGAAGTAGTAAGGTGGTAGGTGAAAGGAGATTAAGATGCATGCTAGGTTTTAATCTTTTCATGTGAAAGTTTAAAGGAACTAGAAATTAATTGAGAGATATATTGTGGTTTATTAGTTAGATTACTAACATGATTTTTCTGTAGCTTGAGGATATTCAATGGTCATGTCTATGTTGGTAATGATCTTACTTAAATAAGGTATTATATTTAAACCATACTTGTGGTACGCATGATGTTATGATAACAACATTTCTTCATAAGGTGGTATGTATTTTGCTTATGAATTTTATTATGGATGGATGTTGATGTGATGATAGGTTGATTCATGTTTCCAAGTCCAGTACGGGATTTATGAAACAGAATTTAATACTGCATACAGTACGATATGTAGTGATTAGGTGCAAATATATGGCATAAATCATACATGTTTGCGTAAGACGATCGCAGCGTCTACATCTAGTACGAGAGGCCATGTGCACCCTGGAAAAATTCATTTCATGCATTCATATAGTTTGTATAATTATTTTATGGATTTATTTCAATATATTGATGATTCACTAACGTACTAACGTGTTTGGTGGTTTAATTTTACCTACTGGAAAAATTTTATTTCTCACTAGATTTGTTTCATTTTTTTTTTATAGATGACAACAATGGTCAATTTCACTGACGCCTTGGACTGATGGTGGTACAAAGATAAATAATTATATCTAGAAAATGAATTATGAAAATGTTGTAGTATCTTTATGTTTCATTGAGAATGACTCTTGTACAAGGACTGTAGCTACGTATTACATATATCAGTTTACAAACTTCTATAATTTATATGTTTTAAAATTTATACTAGGATCCGTTCAGTAAAAATAAAATAATAAAAAATATTATCTAACGATTCTTAAAAATTTAATCCTAATAAAATATAATATCTAAAATAATTTTAGATCCTTAAAAAAATATGATCCATGATAATTTATTTATTTTTATAAATTTTTGTTCATAGAGAATGTTTGAAAGAAAGTGAAATAGGAAGAAAAAAATTCTTAAAAACACGGTCCATTTATACAGGTTGAAAAAGGTCAAAATAAAATAAGTGGAGTAACTTTTCAAAATATTTTAATCGTAACCATGAAAATATCTTTCTCTTTTGTAATTATAAAAGGAAAAATGTAACTTTAACCTGAGTTTTTCGACAGGTGTCCGCAGGCTGGACTCATCAGACAAGTGTCCATGTGACTGGTTTTCAGTAGGTGTCTTTTTTATTTTTTATTGTTGGTATTATTATTATTATAATGTATTGCATTCTTTTAATTATATATTATTTTTTAAAATAAGAATAATTAATTTTATGTAGAACAAGAACCTTCCCCAGTACGTTCCTAAAGCTCCGGGAACACTAGTGTGGGACAACTAATGAGCTACTTAGATTCTAAATAATTAGATAAGATTCTATATAATATTTATTTATTTATAATTAAAAACGAAAAGCGAGGTTTGGTGTTTGGTCTCATGCAAGTACGTGCCTAGTTCCCATTTGCTAGTAGAGAGCCACGGTTATTTGATAAATGTTCTGGATTGTACTCTATGCAAGAGTGCATGACAAAGACATATTCAGATATTATTAATCCGTGTTTCGATTAATTTATTTTTTTAACTTGGTAAGAAGATAGTTTATGTTTACAATTAATCAATTTCCGATTTTTTAAAATATAAGTACCTATATTTCACGTTCAAAATTAAATTAAATTTTAAATTAATTTTGAATAAATTTTCACATTTTAATTTTACGTAAAAAAAGTTTAAAATTAATTTTTGATTTAGAAATTATTATAAATTAAAGTAAATTTGGATAGTTTTTGTATTTGAATTTTACTCCAAATTTTATTTTATGATAAACATAAATTATATTATTTCAAATTCATTTTTAACCATTTTTTTAGTTCTGTCATTTTTAACCAAAATTAGTATTACATAAAATCAATCTTATTTAAAATCAATGTTTTCAACACCCATTCAAACGCACTTATGTTAAATATGAATAAGCATAAGCATTCTTGAATTGGATAAATCACTATTATTTTCAATTTTTGAGATTTTTGTTAAAATATTAGATTAGACAAGTGATATTAAAATTGGCTAGTTGATTAGTTGACTTAAAAAGACAACCAGGAAGAAAAATGTTAAAAAATACCACTTTTTTATTTCACTCATAACTTATTTTAACTGGCTTTGCTTTCAACTTGTTAATCAACAAGTTAGACATACGAATTAAGTAATTTAATTAGTTGGTCACCTTACCATGCGTTCATGCCACTAATAAGGTAAGTTGATACGGAGATTTCAACTCACTTTGCCATCTGTAATGGCTGATTCTATCTTTTATTGCATACATATTAGAAGGAAACAAAGTTGTCGTCTAATTTGAACCTAAAAGTAGTTTATTAAGTAATTTAATGAGTTGAGTCACCTTATCATGTGCCTATTCCACTTTTAACAAGTAAGGTAGTTTTATTTTTTGAGGGAAAAGTAGGTTAATACGGAAAGTTCAACTCAGTTTGCCCTTTGTAACAGCAGATTCTATATATATTTTCTTACATACATGCATGCTACGATGAAACATAACTGTCTTATAATTCAACCGTACAAGTAGTGTATAAAAATATCATGATGTCTAAAAAACAATTAATATTAGTAATATTATATCATTCTACGATAAAAGAACATTACATAAATAAAAAAGAAATGTATTTAATCTTGAAAATATAAAATAATTTAATATTTAATCATTAGAATTATATAGTAAGAAGATATAAAATCAATTAATAAAAAATTAACCAAAAAATGACTATCCATGCCAATATTAAAACCAATATGTGGTTGTTTATAATGATAGTGAACTTGATTAGTTCCTTTGATTTGAGTGAATGAAAAAATATGGTTGAGGAGTGAAGATCCTAATGGTCAGCCAATTTTTTTTTTTTATGTTATCAATAAAATCACTAAATATTTCATATCAATAATATTATTAAAAAAACATAATTATTGTTTTGATTAAACTGTAATTTTGGTGCTCGAAACTTATGCAATATTTATGTAAGAAAATTAAATTAAATAAAAAATAAAAAAATATCTTAATAAGAATTGAACTCATAACTCTTTATTTATAAAAAATAATAAATCATTAAGACACTTGCTTTATTTAGTTAATTATATTAATATTATTTTTTATGTATCATAATCAAGAATTATTATTTTTTAAATTATCAAAATTTAAAAATATAAACTATTTGATATATAAGTATTTTTAATTATATTTTATATCATTTTATATGTTTCTATTTTGAATATTTTATATATTTTTATTTTTATTTTACTAATTTATAATTAAATTTCATAAATTAATATGTAACTTATTTACATAACTTTTTTGTAAATTTATTTTAATATAAAAATTATTTTTACTCTAATTATTTACTTAAATAGACAAGACAATAATACGTTTATTTTATTTAGTTAACTATTAACATTATTTTCTATATTGTTAGTTAACTATATTAATATTAAATGTTTTTTAATTTTTGAATTTTAATAATTTTAAAAAATTTAATAATTTTTGACTAATAATATATATAAAATAATATTAGTGTATTTAACTAAATAAAATAAGTGTATTACTGATTTATTAATTTATATAAATGAAAGATCATCAGTTTAATTTCTATTTCTTTTTTTAATTTTGTTAAATTATTTTTTACATAAGTATCATCTTAGAATCAAAATCATAAATTTAAAATTATAGAAGCACAAAATTGTAATTTAGTTTTTTTTTATCGGAAAATACAATTGGTTTATTACATGAGTTAATTAACTAAGCTCCAATAACCCTTTTTCGACTGCAAAACGCTAATAATTAAAGCGAGGGGAACAATAAACTCCCACGATTACTTATTCAAATCCCTAGTGGCTCTTGATATTTTCTTCGTGTCCTCAAACCTCCTTCACACGTTTCATTCTGTCTCCCTCTCTTTCTCTCTCTGCGTACGGTCACACACTCACTATTCCTAGCTTCAATTCTCCGAAGCAGATCGCACCTTCAACCTTCAGTGCTTCGTTCTCTTTCTTTCTCCGATCCATCCATGGATTCCGATTCTCAGTTTCTCTGATTCTCTCTTCGAAATTCGTTTCCCGAACCGCATTCACGCGCCAACCTTGCTCGCTTCGCTTCTCTCGCGGCTTCGTGGATTCCGCTTTCATGGAACGAATTGCCGCGGTTTCTGTTCCGTTCTACAACAGCGAGAATTTTCCTTCTTCTGAATCCGTTTGGTTTCCAAAAAACCGCGCGAAAAAGAGAGGTAAAAACCGAAGAACTAAAACGAAACGTTGATCTTAATTGCACCTAACCCTAACTGTTGCTCGATTTCTTCTGGTTTAGATTATTTTTAGCTAAGAGAAGAGTTGTTTTAGTTTGTTTTTGGCATCATCGTGGCGCCACGTGGTTCTTCTTATTGTCGTACACTTACCTGTGCGTATTTTCATGTTGTATAGGTTAGAGAATAGAGATGTTCTTTAATCTATACATGGAGCAATAATCGCTTTCTATGGAAACCTGCGTTTGGATCTCAGGTAACTTAGAATCTACATGTACGGTGTATGATAGATTAGGTTTAGTTTGAGAATGATTATATACGTTTTTGATAATTAGATGTGTTATTCTAGTTTCTTCTTTTGCAACTTTTGGTATAGTCTTATATATTTCAGTAGTCTACTTTGTTTGTTCGTTGCTTTTATTATATATATTTAAATTAGAGTTCCATCATTTGAAGATAAAAAAATTGACATTGCTCAGCGTATTTAATTATCACTATCTCTCTTATTTTTTTGTATCTTTTCATATATACAACTTTTCATTACTCCTAATCGTAAACTTTACCCGGTCGAATGCCTTTGTTTTTTTCCCCTGGTCGCCTTTTCTTTCGTTTTACCCACTCACTGAGATGAGTATCGTGTCACTGTGGCGGAATACTCCTTTGTGTCTTAACGGAGGTATTACAATATATAGTTAATGACCTTTAGTTGTACCTAGGTTTTACGGTAAAAGTATAACCTCCTAGTTTGTGAATTGGCCACTGTTGCTTATTCTAGCATTGTCCTTGGAAGAAAAAAGGTGCTGACCGGATGAGTTATATCTTGCAGTCCACACATGTCCAATCCAATTCTCATCAAGTTGATGGAAATAACTTAGTGGCAATTTCTAAAGGAACAAACTGCTGTGGAATTCGGTTGATATTTATAACATATTTTATGATTTTATCCGGGATTCTTTTCCTTAGTCACATGTAGTTCTACCGTGTGTTTGTAATTGACTAGATTATTTTACCTGTTTTTAGAGGAATGCTAGCTAGCAACACTTTCTTTAACACCTTGTTTCCAAAAATCTCCTTATACTTGTCTGAAATTTATTGGAAATCATTTCACTTTTCATTTAATTATTCTTTCTTGATTTGAAATGAGACCCACCAAAATTGATGATTTTCAACAAATTTCTGCCAATCACATAGAAAGTATTAAAAAAAAGAGTGTTGCTAGCATTTTATTTTTACTTTTGTTTTACTGGCATTGGGATGTAGGATAATGGGTTTGCAGATGTACGTGAGTTGTTTTATTTCCATATTCTCGACGTGTCAACTCTTGGTTTTTCAAATTGCATTTTATAAAACACAATTATTCATAGTATGCCATCATGTAATATCATTACTTTTATTCCCAATTTCAATTTCAATTTTAAAGTGATTTTTTTGTTTTTACTTTTTAAATCTCATTAAATAGTTTGATATATCCTCATCTTAGATTATTTGAACTTTTATGTGGGTAAATAAGTTAGAATCTGAGATGAAATAAGTCACTCTACAAAGCTTGTCCCTATGTTTGAAAACAACATAGATTTAAGCAACATTGCAAGAATTTTTAACTCACATTTGAGACAATGCTCACATCCTTCGCATCTCTTGGAATGGTTAATTTTGGTTAATCTCATGTATAATTTACTCAAATCTTGTTTGATGGTAAGGGTGTATTTTGAATTTTTCATTCAGCACAACACAATACATGCTGGTGATGTAGGACATTGTGAATATTTAGTTCAAAGAGACGCTTTACCATTCATGGTCATAGGAGAATGGTTTAGAGCATATATTTGGCTATGGATGCTCAAGAGTTTGATGGCGATTATTAGAATTTGGACTTAGGGCCTAATTCAATACCACAAAATCAGCTTGTAACTTGTAAGGTGAGGACTTTCCAAGCTTTAATGTAGGACATTATGAATATTTAGTTCAAACTTCAAAGAGAGGCTATACTATTCAAAATCATAGGAGAATGATCTAGAGTATATATGTTAATTTGGCTGAGTGCTCAAGAATTTGAAGGCAATTATTAGAATTTGGGCTCAAGGCCTAACTCAATCCCATAAAATCAGCTTGTAACTTGTTAGGTGAGGACTAACCAAGCTTTATTTAAGCAATATCTCTAGTCGATGTGGACCAAACCACACCCTTGAGGCTTCAATTAAGCTAGCCTTAAAGATGTCGCAACTAAGGTGGGCTAGGGGTGACTACAATTAAGGTCACTTTCCAAGACTCCTTCACACCCGAGGTATTGGCCTAGAGTGTGCAAATGAAAGTGGCGCAACAATAGATCTAAGATAGGTTCTGATACCATCTTAAAATTTGGGTTAAAGCCTAACTTCCCCCCACAAAACCAGCCTGTAAGATGAGAATTGCCTAAGCTTTATAAGGTATATTTAAGCCACATCTATGTCAATGTGGGGCTAAACCACCACGTTTGTGGTTGCAATTAAGCATTGTTGTTAAATGACGATGCCATGGCCACGATGGCAAAATGGCATGACGGATTTTTTGCCAACTGCCATAGACAATATTTGAAAGGAGGCTTGCTATAGTGGTGCCAAAGGCCGCAATGGCATGTTTATGTGGCGAAATTTTTGCCTTCTGCCATTGATAATACTGCAATTAAGGCAGCTCCCATAAGAGGCCGCAACTAAGGCGAGCTAAGGGTGACCGCAATTGAAGCGATTTTCCAACAACAATTAATTTCTGATTTTGGGAAAATATTGGTGGATATTTTTAACTTGAAGCCAATATTTTTTAATAGATGTTTTCAAGACAATTGAATACTTTAACTGTGAAAACTAGTGAAAGGGTGTGGGGTGAGTTCAAAGAGAGCAATATCAAATAGTCTGTTATTGTTTTGCTTGATCAATTACAACTTTCTAAAATAACCATGATAGAACTGCTTGTGGTCGTTCAATAAAAATAAAAAATATCTTAGAATTTGAGTTTTGACATAGCTCAACATCAAACGTTAGCTCATGGAGGGAAGGTTGTTCCCTACATATACTATTTGACCCATTCCTTTAACCTTTAGTCTGGCAAGCTTAATGAATAATGATAGATCACACCATGTTCACACACACATTACTTAATCAAAGAGCTATTAGGAATTTGACAAGTTTCCCCTTTATTTCCAATGTCTCAAATAACAAATTCTTGCCAATGACACAACTAAATGTACTAGATTCTATCACCCAAGTCTTGCATCAGTCTCTTACAATGATTATCATGAGTTCTCAAATGATAGCAGCTATAATGTACTAACTCTGACTGACCAACTACAATCCAGAAAGAAAAGGAGAAATCCTATACCTATAGCTCCATCATGTTGAAGTCAACGATTACTAGTCACCTCTAAAAATAGAATGCTACCAAAATATGAGAGAACTCCTTGGCAAACCTACAAACCCTAGTAACAATCTACTTGGCAACCTATGTATTTGAAGAATAGGGAAAGAAAATGGGGTGAGTCATGGAGACTAAATGAGAGCATAATAAATAAAGTGGATAGGTAGTAGAAGCAACCAAGCATCACACGAGTGTTCTCATTTAAATATGAATTTAAGGTAAGAAAGTGAGGAAAGAAATATAAGATACAAGATATATAACTTTTTAAAGTCAATGCTTCCCCTTGAGGCAACTCATTCATGGTGATAAATATAACTCAAAACTAGTGTTAGCAATTTCCTGTACAACTCATACTGTGAATTTGTAGTGGTTACATATGAAGAACTATATCAATACAAAAATGAGGAAACAATCTCAACTAGTTATGGCATATATCATGCATTTGACATGTTAGAGGGCATGTCTCATTTGATATCTAATCATGGTATTTGCATATAGGCTACATTATCTCTTTGTTGCGACAAACGGTATTCCATCATTTAGACCATTGGCACTAGGCCCATAAATCATATTATCTCTCAGTTAAAGCAAACAGTATCCATAGGACTACAAGTATTTAGCTTGTTGGCTTACATTCTCTCTTTGTTACAGCAAATTGTGTCCCATTATAGAACCCACAATGAAAACACAATCAAATATATCATGAGAAGTAAAATTACATCCAGCTGCCAAGATTATAGTCTTATCATTCTAGCTTGAATCTTGCATCATTCAGTTCAATGTAATCACAATTTACTTTCAAATTTTTACTTGTTCAATCGTACATGAAGTCATCACTACCACCATTTTAATCATATTCTACTCATATGAAGAGCACTACTGTGAAGAAACAATGTTTAAACACCAAGCCGAGGTTGTAAAAATGTTAAAGGGAATTATCATAATGAAATTTGTTTCTCTGTATATTATATATTATATATGATATATGATATGATATGAAAATAGGCATATATTTTGTACTTATAACCAAGTTCTAGATTAAAGTATTCTTCATTTTTATGACTTTATGTGAATAGTGAATAATTAGCGTTCAAACAGTCTGTTGTGTTTATATTTTTCTGCCTCTTACATCCCCTTGTTAATGTCCATTTCCTTGAAAGTTGGCATCTTACTTGTTTGAATTATTTTTTTATTTATTAAAATGCTATTTCCAATGAAAAACATGTTTAGAATTGTCATATAAATAGTACTTTGTTATTCTATACAATAGCTGAACTTCCTAAATTTAGTATCAAGCTCACAACTTGTACAATTTCTGATTTTTCTATATTGAATTGAAAAGGGAACTGCAAAGGTCTTTCCTTAATTTTTCTCTATTTTGATTCTTAACTATTGCTGGTAGGTATAATCTAGTTTGCCATTGATATACCATAAAATTGTTCATTCTCAGTTTTCTCTACAAGCCTGAAGTGATGATTTGCATCTAAATGATCTAGTTTTATTGGATTTAGATATATGAGCAAAGTGAGATTCTTTCTCATATTGATAGAAAAAAGATATCTTGTACTAAATTCTTTTATTGATTTGAGTTACTTGAATTTTTATTTTTTTTACTGTTATATATGTTCAAGCTCAGTAATTTAGTTGATCTGACAATCATTTTAGAGAACTATTTTTTCTTTTTTTTTTTGCCCTTCTTGACTTATTTTGAAAGGACTTCATAACTATTAAAGCCTAACTCTGCCGCTGTTAGATTAAGATTCATGAATGATTATTTATTGAATATGTCCCCTTTTGTAAGAGCCCTTTGAGCTTGAACCATGGGCAATGTACAGACTTACCTACATTGTGATCAAACTTCAAATTCAACTTCTATTTAGAAGAATAGAAGTGGCAAGGATCCGACTGTATACTATTTGGTCATATACATGTTTTGATATCATGTCTGCACTCTGCAGTGCTTTACAATAATAATTTTGTGGTGTGGCTGCGGAGGTCTGACGTCCATCATAGTTATACCCACAAAATTTTGTTCGTCTATTGGTAGTGCTGTTTCCAATATTAATATTTTTTTTTTTTTTGTGTTTTCTTGTTTAAAAAATAAGTTCTCACTTAACATAATTATGTTCATTTAATTGTTTGTAAGATGTAGACTATAATGATGGTTTTAGTTCTGATTCTCAGTTTTAAAATGCATGTTTCATGCTAAAGCAGTGATTTTTTTTTCTTCAATATAAGTGAGTTGGATATTGATTTTTCCATGTGTTTCACCACTCTTAAAGTAATATTATGACACATCACTTAAGAGCTCGATTTTTGTGAAATATAGTGGTCTCTACTCCCACTCACCTTCATAAAATTTAAGTACTTTAAGTATAGATTACTAATTGTTTCCTCTTAGTTTAATAAGAACAATATTTATTCATGTCTCTTGACCTGATGATTAGATTCCTTTTTTAACACATTAATGCAGTTCTATTTTTTTCTTCTTTTCCTTTGTGGGATGATATTAAACCATTCATTTATGAACTTTAAGTGAAAATTTGGTTAAGGGCTTGAGTTTGTACATGGATGCATTGTAATTATTGTTTTTCTTGCATAGGCGTTTAAATTCATTTCACAGCAGTATTATATTTGTTCTGCTGGAATCCGCATACACTTGATTGCAATGATTTTATATCTTTATTACCCACGTCATGGTTGCTTTAATGTGGCAGCTTCCACCCATTTGAAAGTCCAGTAATAATTTTAACACAATAAAACAAGTAAAATGAATCACACATTTGTGCGGTTTGAAGACTTTCTTCCTTGATTTGAGTCTTGGTTTCTCATAAGACGCTTCATTGTTTCTTTCATACATGCTAGGGTTGCTTTTACTTTTTTAAATAATTTCAAATTAAAATCTTTAAGCTAATTAGTCTGTGGTCTATATGCCACAACATTTATACGAAGACATCGAGGTTAAAATCTGAGTCCATTTTTCTTGATAGCAATTGCGAAACACACACAACCTGTATATGGATCAATGCAATTGCAATCTGCTGCAACAATCAAAACAAATCTGATATCAATGCTTTTGCATCATAATTATTGATCTACCAATTAAATGATTGAAAGCTCATACCCCAATTTTGTAGTTCCTGAAGGTGCCTTGTAGTATTGTTGCTGTGGCTGGCTTAGCTGGAGATTCACAGGCACTTGCAAATCCTCTCCTATGCCTAGACCATTTGTGAGAATAGAATCTCTGTTTGTTTCGTTATCATCTTTTGTTCCATAGACCTGAGTTAGTAAAACTCTTTTAAAGTTCAGGATAAACAGAAAACAAGGTTGTCCTAATTAGGTTTGATCTGCCATCCAAACCAATACCTTCTTTTTCAATTCCATGTTTTCTTGACAAATTAGGTTTACCTTCTTATACAGTTCCACATTTTCTTGGTGTATGAGGTTTCCCTGCAGAAAATAAAAGCAATATTTTAATTAATAAATATTAAGATTATTAGTTTTTCTGTTTAAAGACTGACCTTTTGATTTAGCTCTTGTATTTCATCCATTAAAAGTTGATCCTGCATATGCCAATATTATGTTAAGTATTATATATTTTTCTTCAAATTTGAGCACTTCATTTTTTATAGTAAATACAAACCTTTTTCATTCGGACACCACGAAGGCTAATTTCTAATTGGTGCTCCAAATTTTGTAATTCTTTGACTGTCAAGCCTGACAGTTCTTCCCCCATCATTTTCCTGCTACATCAAACAAGAAGTAAAACTCCGCCCATGTGTGTATGCATGCATGGCCTGTCCCAAGCCAGGAAAAGGAGGAGGGTTGGCGTCAGGAGTTGCGAACCGGCCATAAAAAGCTAGCTGTTTTTTATGTGATGAACCTTTATGATATCTCGTTGGGGCGTTCCCTTCATAGCGACGCGTTACATCGGACCCCGGATGTATCGAAAAAAGAGCTAGGG
>PYAF01005508.1:354514-371223 GCA_007407185.1 Glycine tomentella
CCCTTTAGTAGTTCTATGTTCCAGTTGTTCCCTGTTTTAATTCTTTGCTTCTTCTTTTCTCTTCTCCTCTCACCGTTCTTTTATTTTAACTCTGTTTCTCTCTTTTGCTTTTTTTCGATTTATCATTAGGTTCATCTACCACCGACCCCAATTAATTTGGGTTAAAGGTGCTGTTGATGTTGATGTTGATGTTGATCAAACAAGAAGTAAAATGTGTGTATTGGAAATTTCAAACCTTAATAATTGATAGTTCACTATAAAGGTTAGAGACAAATGGGAGAATGGATATATACTCAAGAAAGTACTTTTTGTGTGTATTATTATAATTATTTGATAAAATTTAAGAGATGCTCAAGTTAATCAATGTAATTATTCTATAATTATTAGACAATGTATTTCATAATAATAATAGTAGTAATAATAATAGATAGGATTCACGTACTCTAGAAGTTATTCTTAATCGCTTACTCCGCTAAAGAACTCTTTATAGAAGACTAATTTAATAAATCTGACTGTTAAGCCATGTGATATTATCTGGATAATTGTATATACTTAATTTTAGAAAGATTACACATTCATGTGTATAATCTAGTAGCTGATATTTACTTATATTCTGTATATTTAATCAACAACACCTTTAATCCAAGTTAATTGGGATTGGTGGTAGATGAATCTAATGATAGATCATTGTATACTTAATCTACTTATAAAAAAATAGATGAAAGTCAATGTCCATAGATCATGCAATTCAATGAAGGAAAATAATCTAGGATGTACAGTAGCCAAATTGATTTCACACCCTCCTTTTATTGCATCACTGTTTTGTGTGGAAAATAAATGTCCCATTTTGCATCCTGTTTTGGTTAGGAATTAATAACAAATGCTGATAGAACACCAATTGATAAACTAATAAAATACAATATTGAACACGGAACAACAATACACTTTGTATTTTGTGAGTAATGTATTCTCTACTCACAAACTACAATTTACAACAAGTTGCCTAATTGCACAACTCTACTTATGCAGTTATTTTCCTTGAATAACTGTCATTATGCAGTTTTCAATACACAACTAATGCAAGATTATATACTCCCAATAATAACTGTCCATGAATGGATATTTCCTAATCCATTTGGATTTTGGTTCTCATAATCCCATCACATGTCAAAGAATTTTATAATCTGTATTGCATGAAAATTACCCCTAAAGCATGTTTACTCATTCTGATCTGTATAGCTTTCTTATGTTCATATGGAAAGAAGAAATTATTGAGAATGTGAATGTGTCAAATACCTCACTAGTGACTAGTGAGTTATTAATCAGAGTCCTAAAATACTTGGGTAATTATCCTCTAAAATAGCTTTTTAATCACAAATCTTATTAACAGTTATACAAATATGCTAATAAATCTAGACTGCTATTAAGAGTTCTTTTTAATGTTGACTTTTCTTTTTAACTCGTCTTTAGGATAAGCATATGTTGTTTCGATAAGGGTGTACCGGTGACTTTCTTGCAAATTGTGTAATTGTTGCCTTAACATTGCTGCCTCCCTTTGCCAAAACTAGAAATTGAAAGAAATAAAATAAGGTCTCATTAGATATTAGAGGAAGAGGCATCACCAGACATATATACTTTTATCAGACATAATTTTTTTGGCTCCCATAATTATTTAAATGATACAAAACATAATATGAAGTATGAACGGAAAAACATAAATTTATCTTCCACATGTCACCTTATGAAGTGCTTAATAACTGTTTAATGTACAATTCACATGCATGAAAATTTCTAAACTTTTGGAAATTTTACAACTTTCGATTTTGAGACCTGATAAGTTGTATATGATGTATTTTTGGGGTTTAAAATAGACATTGGCATAAGTGATTTTACCATGGTCCAGTCCCTTAGGTCTTATTTATAAAGGACCCTGAATCTGGCTGAAAACCCCCAGATTTTTTACTTCTTTTGAATAGTATTTTGCTTGCAAAGTTTGGGATAGAGAGAACCCAATGATCTTCAATAGTAGAAGTACTCAAGAACTTTTGTGAAAATTTCTGCATTATAATGTGTTACCTATTTAGCAAATAGTTTATATTATAAATGCTCTAAACTATCCATCCTAATAGTTCATATTAACTGCTCTAAACTATCCATACTAATAGAAATAAGTGTCCTGTACAGGTGCAGCAGACAATATTTATAGAAACTACTCATCCTAAGAAATAGCAATTGTGAACGTATTCAAACATAAGAAACCACCATACTAGCAGGTGGTAGTAACCTGCTGACACTAAATTATTTATTATCTAATAGTTAATACTGATAGTTTTAACTTGGCTCTTCGTTTTCTTTAGCTTATAAACCTTGGCAAAAGGAAGGACTACTTTAGCAGTCAAGTTTAGTTGATCAGAGACCAAAAGATTTTTCTCTACTAAAATTATTTCTTTCTGAATATTGTATTATATTGGTGTCAATTTTATTTATTTTTGGTTTCTAGGTAGTGCCGCTGTCCTGCTCTTTTTTCCTGCATTGCTTTTTTTTCTCCTCTGCTTTGGTGCTGCCGTGCGTTTGCCACCACTGCTGTGCCACTGTCCACCACTCTTTCTAGCTGCCGTCAACATTGTCATGCTTGCCCCATTGTGTTCTACCTCGTTTTGTGCTTTCTTTGCCCATTCCGGGGCACCTTTCCAATTTTCCCTTTGTTTCTCACTGTTAAAGATTGTCTCTATTTCTTTTGGGCTGACCCATGGTTTCTTCTGTCCTTCCCAAGGCTGACCCTCCTATTTTCACCAACTATGTATATGTTTGGATCATCGGTGGGGCAATCTGAAACGGATGTTAGAGAAGCAACAATACCCATGCTTTCTACGGTGAAGCAGCCTCAGACTTTGTGCTACTGCAAGTCTACCAGAGAATGAACACGCGCTATGTCCCTGCCCAAAAATCTCTATGGGCAAGTTGGATGGGGCCAACTATGACACTTGGGCTTCTCACATCAAGCTTTGGCTCAAGGGTGAAGGCTATGTTGATCACTGACCACAAATGTTTTCTATACCATAAAAATTTGTAGTCAAGAACTTGATTAAAGAGCTTGAAATAGGGGGTGATTTTAATTGGAGTGTAGAGGAAGGAAAAGCTTGTTGATTAGATGGGTAGCAACAATGAATGCATGATCCCAAAAGCAAAATGGAAGACTAGCTTGCTAAAAGAGTGAGCTCTGTCTCTACTATGTCTATGGTTCCTTTCAACAGAATCATTTGGTGGCGTGTGTGTGAATGTGTGATCAGATAAGTTTTTAGATGAGTTAAGATTTTCTAGGCATTTTGAGGAAGGTTGAAACTCTCCTCCCCAATCTGTGTGAAGCTGTAACTCAACTCTTGAAAATTGAGAAAACATTGTTTGATTTTTTTTAATATGAAAAGTTCAATAATACGTATGTGTCAACATGTGAGGAATAAACATAATCACATGATGACTTAATTGGGGTAGGTTTCCCTGCAAATTCCAAAAGATAAGTTCAAGAGAGGATTTTTAAATAGTTGCAGAATCAGATAATGCAAGGTGATGTGCCTTGCCAAGCAACATGAAGAGCAAAACAAAAGTGCAAATTTATTAGGTAAAGAGATATTACAATCTTTGAGATCCATCTTAAGTGCCCTTTTGTTAGGATGACCTAATAAAAAATGTCATATGCTATACAAAGAAGATGAAACATCAATTTAGGAAAAACAATTAATAATTGTTTACAGTATCAGAATTTGAAATTGAAACATGTAGACTTGGTACAAAATTACTTGAGATAGTAGAGTTCCTTCATGGTGTATGTAGGAGATTGTTGAACACATAAAGGCCATCCTTCCCAAGTGTTCCTTTCAAGAGGACTTCATGATATTATTTTGAAGACAATGTTGGATTTAATTTAAAGAGAACTGAAGTGTCCCTAGCAAATTGACTATGGCTCACTGAGCTTTTGACACAAGGAACAAGGTTTTTAAAACTGAGTGAGGTGTGTGGTTTGTAAGGAGAATGAAATAACGTGGAGCCATTTAAGTGATTGACACACTTTCATATCATTACCCTTGAAAATGCTGTCAGACCCTCATAACAGATTGTTTTCAATCAAGCTTCCCGGTTGTGGTGTAACATGTTGTGTTGCACTAGACTCAGGATACCAAACTTAGGAGGTGTTTGTTTCACGGTGCAATTTTGCAATTCTTGGGAATATTATGTAATTGTAGAAAAATTAAACAAGTAAAAAGGAACAAAATTTGAGATACCCACAATCATTCTGGTTGCACTAGACTCAGGATACTAAATATGTAGTTATTGTAGAAAATAACTTTCATTCTCATGTCGTCATGGGAATGTGAGATCCCCACCCCTCCTCTAAACTAAACTAAACTAAACTATGTACTTCATTATCCAGAGACTTCTCGTTAGAAGAAGGTAAGGAAGAGGGATATTGTATGCAGCCTTATCTTTACATATGCAAAAAGGTTGTTTCCGGATTCGAACCCATGACCAATAAGTCACCAAGACACAATTTTACCGCTGTGTCAGGACTCGTCCTTTTCATGGGAACAAAATTTGCTTGAAACATGAAGAGGTAACTTTCCTAGGAATACAACAGACCCAAGAATTATTTTCATAACCTTGTAGCAAACATGGGTATATGTATTCCCACCCTCATATTCTTGGGAATGAAAGAAACATGACTTGAAACAAACCCCTCCTTAGTTGTTGGTTGAACTTCCACCTTTGAGTAGAGCCTAAACTACCTGCTCGTAGGGACCATTGGAGTGTGAGGATTGTGGATAGTTGAAAGCTGTATGAGCTTTTATTTCAAATTTCAAATAAATATTCTAGATTTGAAAGCTGCATGTTGGTAGTTAAGAACAAAATCAGATTAAATTTTATTTGATTCTGCCATAAAAAAAATCTAATTTGATTCTCCCTACATTATCCTTGTATTTATTTTGGAATCAAGGTGATTAGGATCTCTCCTAGCTAACTCTGCCTGTATAACTCTAGCGTAATTCTAATCAATATTTATTTTGTAATCATGGTGCTTGTGGAGGGGAAGCAAACCTAAGCCTTTCTAGTGAAGTACTTCAATCCACATAACCCATACTCGTATTTCATTCTACAAGCTGCACTTCCCAACCCTACCTGTGGTTGTGGAGTTTCATCCGAGAAGAAAAGCAGCAATGGAAGTCACTGAAATATCATTTCTTTCAGAGTGCTTAACTGGCATCATGGTTTTGTTAATTGTGTTACACTTTGGCCAATATGGATATTTGTAGAGAAGAGTGGTAAACATTTTACTTTTTTGGTGTATATGACCATGCCAACGTAAAACTGAGACATCCTGTTAAGTTCCTCCTTTTATTTTACTAAACACACTGGGTGCTAGATTGTCAACTTGTCAGGTAGGTGTTCGTAGATTTTAGAACTTTGTGTTGCATTCTACCCCTTCAAAGTTTGTCATGGTTTACTGAAACCTGAACTTCAGAAAAGAATGGCTGGGAGGAAGTGCTCCAAATTGATTTGCTTATTTTTCGACTGCTGCCCCAAAATAATGTTCTGGTTCAGGCCGGATTGTAGGAAGTGGGCAATACGTTTTTGTATTTCTATGAGTAGCTCTACGGCATATTGCACGTAAAAGTTTTTTTTTGAACTTGAATATTGTGGTGTCTTAATTCAACAATACTCTGGAAAAAAAAAATTAAGAAACTAACAAACTTGAGGATGCAAATATTACGTTACAAATGATATTTTTCAGTCATTTCTTTTTTCACATTCAGGCATTTCTAATGTTCTATGCAATTACAGATCTCCTAAGTAATTCATGTGTAGATTGTAAACTACCATGCATATATTGGCGCAAGATATTTATAATAACTACCTTAATTTCAGAGGCTGAACTCCCAAGTTGACAAGGTTCTTCTTTTGATTTGTTGTATCGGTCAATTACTGATTTCATGCTGGAAAAAGTCATTCATAATCAAAATGCGTCAGATATGTGCTCTGTTGACTGTAACATTCAGCAAAAGCAATTAGGTTCATCCTATGCAGATTGTAGGAAGAAATATTTATACCTCAATAATCTTTTATGAATTATAAACTTGTTCACAGGTCTTAGGAATGAGATTTGGGGATAGAATGCTTTAATTGATGTAGTATTTATATACGCTCTCTACTGTGTAACTTCAAAATTACTACCTCTCTCTCTTATTTAGTACCTTATTGGAAGAATGTTTGGAATACTATCTAACCCTTTTTAAACACAGTATCTCTTATTAAATCATGTATATTAAAAATTACAAAATCAAGAAGAAAATCATTGGAAAAAAATGTAAAACTCACAATTTTTTATGATTTTTAATAAATTTCAATCAATAAATGATTGGAATGAATAAGTTCAAATTTTGAGTACCCCTGAGGGTTAATTTCAAAGCCAATGGACCAATGACTAAAAGAATTACCAAGTTCAAATTTACAATGGATTAAAATAACTAAAAGAAATACCAAGTTCAAATTTACAATGGATTGGATTATGTTATTGAACAAGACTAAGTTACTAAAAATTATTGAGTATGTTCCGAAAGATATTTGCCTTGCTTAGAAGCGTAATATTTTGACCTTTATGTTTTTTTAATGAAAGGTTGATTTTTGTTGCACAAGTTAAAGGGAAATGTAGAAAAACTCTTTGATGAAGTGAGAATCTTCTATCTCACCTAATTTCCTGTCGGAAACATGTAGTACCTTGAGGTGATTTTCTATCAACAATATATTCAACATAATTTGTATCTATACACACTTTAATGGATAATGTATTCTCCTGAAATGTAGGCCAATGAAATTTTTTCTCGGTGAACTCTACCAGTGTAGCATAGTCACATGTCATCTTCAAACTTTTGTATTGGTCCAGCTCAATCCATAACCCATTTAAGGTTTCGTAGCAGTCTATCGTCGAGAGGCTTCCTTGCCTAGTATTAAATATCTCTAACTTTTGATTTTATAGCAAGCAACAATATCCTTCTTTGTGTAATATGTCTAGGTTAGGTTCTCCTAAATTTTTCGATGGGGTGGAGAGGGATATACAATTCTAGCTAATTTTCAAAGTCATAGAATGCCATAGCCAAGTCTTAAAAAGGAAAGCTTCATCATCCATTGGCTTTAAACTTTAGGTTAGCTTTGACTGAAACATTTGGCACACTATGATTAGTAACTATAGTCTAGGGTTGCGACAAAATAAAAATAAATGTTTGAATTTGATTTTCCCAAAGTGTCTTTATTTGTTTTCACTTTTTTTAACCATTCTTGCATTTAGCCTTTGTTTTCGACACTACCATCCAATTTGTTTCGTAACTGTAGGAATAACTATTGTATTATACTCTTGGTTACTTCCTATTTTGGTGGATGATGATGATTCAATCGACGCTCTTTGCTCGGGGGGCAGGAGCAGGAGAAGATTGACAATTTCAAAAGACCCGGTCATAACAATCATACTTTGAACAAATAATACGAAGACCTTCGTAAGTCACTTTATACCAGTGTCCATCTACTTGTACCTTGCCAACAATAGGTTTATCTAAATCAATCTCCACATAAACTCTTGCATATCGCCCTTAATGCACATTCAGAAACATTTAGTTTGATTGGTTTTCCGATAATGGTTCCCATAAAAAAAGCTAGAAGAAAGCTTTAATCATAATTTCGAAAGAGATAAAATGTGGACTCTACACGTTCACTGCCAAGTAGTGATCAAACAACATCTAAGGTCAACCAACCACAACCTTTTTGTCTTATTTAATATCAAATTTAACTATTTGGTATACATTATCCATGTCCATTAATTTGAATCCCACTTTCGTCTTCCATAATCATGTGATCCTTCATGGTGAAAAATTAATCGATTTATCCAATAACTTGACAATAAAGGCATTCTGCCATAGAGTACACAACTCTTGAAACAATGAAGGTTTCACCATTAATCTTGGCAAGAAAGGATTACCCACCTACAACTCCTGAAACAATGAACAAACTTCTAATTGATAAGATCTTTGGCCTTGGTGGAAGAATTGGTTTTTGGCCACCACTTTATCTCTAAAGGATACTAGAAGGCCAAATTTGGTGGTCTCTCTACGGAGGTTAGGGAGGAAAAAGAACTTCATGTCTACATTATATATATACATCAAGCATATTAATTTACACAATATGTAAGCATTTTTATTTTGTTACATTGAAGTTTAGCTAAACTAGGTCCTACGAGCTTAATAAGGTCAAGAGATGTTTCATGGCTCAAAGAGCACTATAGATCATCCATCATCAATATCCTGGCATCGACCACAAAATTATTCAAATTCACATTTTTGTGAGATGACTCCGATCCGTATTAACTAAATCAAGTTTTGTTAGACATTATTAATTTTATTTAATTGATTTAAAACCTCAATAATTTTTTTGAAGAAAAAAACTCAGTAATTAGTATATTCTTAATAAAGAACTATTATATTAGTTAACATGATAATTATGAAGAGTAAATTTTGACTATTTAATCTTACATGAATATTAAAATTATAATTATTAAAAGTTACATGACAATTTAATCAAGAAAAATCGTATAATTTTTTTATGTAAGATTCATTGATAATATGAAGTTCTTTATATTGCTATTTAATTATAGATTGTTATGTTTGAATTTTTTTTATAATAATTATTTTAAAGTCATATTTACAATTTTTAATTAGCTGATAACTTTAAAAAAATTATAATAATGTATTAAAATTGAACTTTTTTTTATTGTTTAAGATCAAGGACAGATTCAAGAGGCTCAACCGTGAAACCTGACCCCGTCCCTTTCAAAAATGTATATATAATACCATAAAATATATGTTATTATATAGATTATGTCAAAAAAAAATTATATACATACTGTATACATATATATATTATGTATTTTTGTTTATGAGTCTTATGATTCTATCCCTTTTTTGAAAATCAAATGTGGAATATTTGAGCTTTCATCTATATGCGATTTGACCATTCATTTATTCTAAATATAATTTTTATATATTTTGACTATTTGGATATATTTCTCTATGAATACATATGTATTTCAACTCTTGGAGAAATATTGTTAGGAAATTATATTATGTTATTTAATATATATATATATATATTAAGTATATTTAAGTGATCAATTAAATATATCCAAATAGATTTCTAAGTAAATATGAGATAAATTGTGGATATTAGTGTGGGATGAATTAGGTATAATAGAAGCTTAGTGGTCCAACAATAAGAAACACTATATATAGGGTTATGGTCTCCAATAGGTCAAATCAAGTTTCAATTTTCTTTGTTTCCCATTTAGAGATAATACACTCTAAGGAGTGATTTGACTGAGGAAGATTAAAGCTAATAAGGAAAGGCTAAATACTAGAAGAATAACGATAAATCATTACTGCAATGGAAACATATACACTTTATTTATTTAAGATTTCTTGATAATCCAATATGATACTTCTAGGGTTTTATTGGGTGATGATTTTCACCATATGGATTTATGAATTAATTTTCCTTCAATTGGTATTAGAGCCGTATCATATTGAATTTTTGAGAAATTATTGGCTATATCGATTTCAATATAGTTTCACAAAATTCTTGTTTTTTTTTTTTTGTCATTCACAATATATGCATATGTATCATGAATGGTGATTTGGAATGAAAATAGGTGCTTGTAAATGAGCTCACGTTGGTTTGTATTGTTTATTAATGTCATGTATATGTATTTTATTTTAATTATGCATTTGGTATGACATGGATGTTAAATATGTTATCTTATTTGTTCTCTATACAGTTTCTGATAATACTATTAACAATGTTGCTCAAGTGAACATGATTCCTATATTGAATGGGAAGAACTTTAAATTATGGAAAGAGAAAGTGGAAATTATTCTTAGTTGCATGGATCTAGACTTTGCACTAAGGATGGAAAAACCAACTTCCACTTCGAAAAATCCAAATTTGGATTACATAGAGAAGTGAGAGCGCTCTAATCGCATGAGTCTGATGATCATGAAACGCTCAATTCCGAAGATGTTTCGAGACTCTAATACTGAGAGCACTGATGCTAGAAAGTTCTTCAAAGAGGTTGACCAATATTTTGCTAAAATTGAAAAGGCTAAAACGAGTAACACATTAGCAAAACTCGTAATCTTGAAGTATAAAGGAAAAGGGAACAAAAATGAGTACATTATTGAGATGTCTAATCTTATTGGAAAACTCAAGACACTAAAGTTAGAGTTATCTGATGATTTGTTTGTGCACTTGGTTCTCATTTCTCTTCCTGCACAATACGATCAATTTGTAGTGAGTTACAATAAACAAAAGGATATATGGACCCTTAATGAGCTCATTGGTCACTGTTTGCAAGAAGAAAGGTTTCAGCGAAAAAAGACTGATAGTGCTCACTTGGCATCACCTATGCTGAAGAAACAAAAGAAGCAGGATAAGGAATTTACCTGCTATTTTTGCAAGAAGAGTGAACACATAAAAAAAGTGCTCCAAGTATGCTACATGGTGTGAAAAGAAGGGTAAGACTCTCACTTTTGTTTGTTCTGAAGTTAATTTAGCTATTGTACCTAAAGATACTTGGTGGGTAGACTCTAATGCTACTACTCACATAAGTATGCCTATGCAAGATTGTCTGTGGAGTCGACCGCCAAATGATGCTGAAAGATACATCTTTGTGGGCGATGACAAGAAAGTTTTAGTTGAAACTATTGGAAAATTCAGATTATTATTAATGATTGGTGTTTATTTGGATTTGATTGAGACTTATGTTGCACCTTCATTTAGACGGAATTATATTTCTATTTCTAGTTTGGACAAATATGGTTATTTTTGTTCCTTTGAAAATAATAAAATTAGTCTTTCTTTAAATTCAAATGTTATTGATACTGATTCTTTAATTGATAATCTCTATATGTTTGATACTATTACTTTTGATAACGACAATTTGGACTTTAGTGTGCAAGATACAAAGCGAAAATTAAATGAGAATTCTGCTACTCTTTGGCACAAGCGCCTAGGTCATATCTCTAAATTGAGAATTTAAAGGCTTGTGGATGATGGAATTCTTGATACTCTTTGACACAAGTGCCTAGGTCATATTTCTAAATTGAGAATTAAAAGGCTTGTGGATGATGGAATTCTTGGATCCCTTGATATGAATGATTTTCAAGTTTGTATTGAATATATTAAGGGGAACAAACAAACAACAAGAAAATAGGTGTTATTAGAGCCACTGACGTCTTAGAATCAATTCATACGGATTTTTGTGGACCATTCCCTACTGTCTCTTGGAATGGTCAACAATATTTTCTTACGTTCATAGACGACTATTCAAGATATGATTACTTATACTTGATTCATGAGAAGTCCCAATCTTTGGATATGTTCAAACAATATAAAGTCAAATTTGAGCTTCAACTAGGCAAGAAAATTAAGGCTATTAGATCTGATCGTGGTGGTGATTATTATGGTAGATCTGATGGATTAGGAGAACAACGTCCAGGACCTTTTGCTAACTTCCTAAAGGAGTGTGGAATTGTCCCATAATATACAATGCCAAGCAAACCTAGCATGAATGGTGTTGCAAAGAGAAGGAATATGACTCTTAAGGATATGTTGAGAAGCATGATTAATCATTCTTCTTTACCTGAGTAACTTTGGGGAGAAGCATTAAAAACTACAGTTTAAATCCTTAATAGGATTCCAACTAAGGTAGTGATCAAAAACCCCTACGAGCTATGGACAAGAAAGAAACCTAGCATAAGACATTTACATATTTGGGGTTGTCCAGTTGAAACAAGGCCTTACAAGCTTAATGAAAGAAAGTTGGACTCAAGAACTATTTGTTGTTATTTTTTTGGATATGCTGAACGCTCTCGGGACTTCAAGTTTTATGATCCCACTACGAGATCCTTCTTTGAGACGGGAAATGTGAGATTCCTTGAGAATGTTGACTTTGAAAGGGAAGATAAAGTAAGAAATGTTGTCTTTGAGGAAGAAAATTTTGTTTCTTTTTCAAACATTGTCATCATTCAAGATACATCTCCAGTACAGACAATTAATAATCAGACTTTTATTCTTGACATCATTTCAGAACAAGACAATAATGAAATTTTCCTAATAGTACCTATGGAACAAAGTCAATAACCTCAAGAAGTGCCACTAAGAAAATCCACTAGAGATAGGAGAAGTGCAATTTCAGATGATTATATTGTTTTTCTCCAAGAGCATGATAACATTTTAGGCTTAAAGGAAGATGACCCAATCAACTTCCAACAAGTCTTAGAAAATTATAATGCTCACAATTGGATCGATGCCGTGAAGGATGAGATGAAATTAATGAAAGACAATGACGTTTGAGATCTTGTCGAGTTACTTGAAAGTGTGAAACCTATTGGTTGTAAAAGGATATTTAATACCAAAAGGGATTCAAAAGGTAATATTGAAAGATATAAGGTTCATCTCGTCGCTAAGGGTTTCACTTAAAAGGAAGGCATAGACTATAAAGAAACTTTCTCTCCAGTTTCTTTGAAAGGTCATTTTAGGACAATTATGACACTTGTGGCTCATTTTGACTTATACATCAAATGGATATTAAGACAACATTTCTCAATGACAATATTGATGAGACAATTTATATGACCCAGTCAAAAAACTTTGTTTTTGGAGATTCAAAGTCTATGATTTGTAAGTTAAAGAAATTTATCTATGGTCTCAAACAAGCTTCTCGTCAATGGTATCACAAGTTTCATCAAGTTATAGTCTCTTATGGTTTCGAGGTGACATGGTGTAAGATTGTGTATATAATAAATTTAGTGGGAGTAAATTTATCTTCCTGATTTTATATGTAAATGATATATCACTTGCAAGCAACGATATAGGCTTATTGCACGAAATCAAGAAATTTCTCACTAAGAATCTTGAGATGAAAGATCTTGGTGACGCCTCTTTTGTATTAGGAATACAGATACTCTGGTATTATTCTCAAGGTATCCTTGGATTGTCACAAAAGAACTATATTGAAAGATTTTGGAAATATTGGGCATGAAAGATTGTACATTAGGAGATACGCTCATATCTAAAGGAAATAAGTTTAATCTTGAACAATCTCCAAAGATTCCCTATGCATCAGTTGTAGGAAGTCTAATGTATGCTCAAGTTTACACTCGTCCTGACATAGCATTCATAGTGGGAGTATTAAGTAGATACTTGAGTAACCCAGGGATGGATCATTGTAAAACAGCTAAAAGGGTTATGCGTTATTTAAAGAGAACAAAGGATTACATGCTCACATATCGAAGGTCAAATGAATAAGAGATCATTGGGTATATTGGCTCTGATTTTGCTGGATGCCAAGATAGTAAAAGATCCACATCAAGTTATCTCTATATGTTGGCCGGAGGAGCTATTTCTTAGAAGAGTGTTAAGCAGACACTCATAGCTTCCTCTACTATGACTACTGAATTTGTAGCTTGTTTTGAGGCGTCCAACCATGGGGTATGACCGATAAATTTTGGCACGGGGCTGCGTACAATAAGTGGTGTTGAAAAACCGCTATAGATTTATTATGCCAATAAGTCAATAGTGTTGTACTCTAACAATAAAAAAAGCTCTTCAAAATCGAAGCACATCAATATAAAGTTTTTGATTGTTAAAGAAAGATTCAGAGTGATCAGATTTCCATAGAACACATAGGGACGAACTTCATGCTTGCGGGTGTGCTTACTAAAGGCTTAGTGCCTAAGGTCTTTCACAAGCATACCGCTCATATGGGTGTTGTTTTGTTTGATGTCACTATGGTTTAGTAGGAGTTCTTTATGTTTGTGTTCTATGTAAAAACATTTATATGTTTATTTTCTGCATAATAAAGATTTTGATGTTATTTATTCTTTGAATGTTGGAGTTCTTTATGTTGGTCCAAAAATAAAGAAAAATATTATATATAAGGTTATGGTCTTCAATAGGTCAAATTAAGTTTCAGTTTTTTTTTTCTTTTCCATCTAGAGAGAACGCTCTCTAAGGATTGATTTGACTGAAAAAAACTAAAACTCATAAGGTTAAATGCTAGAAGAATAAAGATAAGTCATTGCTACAATGGAAACATATATGCTTTATTTGTTTAAGATTTATTGATGATCCAATATGATGCTTCTGGGACTTTATTGGGTGATGATTTTCACCCTACAAATTTATGAATTAATTTTCCTTCAGAAATTAGATGAGAGAAATTTTATAAATATATTAAAGTTGATAAATTTATTTTAACTTATAAGAAAATTTTATTCTTTTTCTATAAGTGTATATAAATAAGTTTGTTCAGAAAAAACTTTTAAATTTAAGTTACCCAAAATAAGATGTACTAAAAAAGTCTTGAAAAATAGTACTTCCCGTAAAGGAAAGAAGAAAAGCTGTAGGTTTAACTGGCATTTATCCTGCAGAATTATTTATCTGTTAGAAATTCAGATACAGGTTTCTTTGCTAAAATGATTTAACTTATAATGACAATGCAGAAAACAGTAAAAATAAAATAATCTTGAAGTATATTTTTGAATTCTAACCCACAGATTCATAATTGAAATAAAGTGAGGTGGAAAAATTACAATTCAATAGAAGTATAAAATTATTCAAAGACTAAGGTAGTATCATCTAGTTTTGTTTTTTCTTTCAAACTTAGCCATGCATCATTTTGTATTTAAGAAAGTTAAGCCGAAGTCTCTAATGAACATCACGTAAACGTAAGAATGCAAACTTCACGAACGAGGAAATAAAGATATTTAATGGCGTGAGATCTAAAGAACCTAGGCGTAAATTAAGTGGGTGTCATTCAATGAACACTTCAATATACTAGCATATACTAAGAGAGGGAAAGAGAAGTGTAATACTGATAAGTAACATATGATATGATAAAAATAAAAATAAAGAGTTTAGGCTATACACATCTGTATATTATCAATCCACAAACAATTTCAACATCTGATAATTAAATGCATAAGTGAAAAACTTTAGTGTCCAAGGCTGTCACACTAATAATAACAAGAGTAATGCTGTGTACTTCAACTAATCATCTTACAAATCCTCTTATTATCTTACAAAGAAAATATTAAATAAAACATTTATTTAATATCTTAAACAAATAAAACACATCCAATACATTTTTTAAAAGGAAAACACAACCAATACTTACCTAAGAAGTATACTTCATAAGATACTCTTTCTAGCACATTTTCTCCAATTTAATAGATTATATTTCTTAATTTTATAATTTTCAATAAATTTAATTTATAAAAAAGAGCAGTGTGCTAAGAAGAATGTATGTTAGAAAGTGTGTTAATTTCTAGTATTATTCTACTTACTATAGAAGTAAAAGGATTTGTAGGAAGATATTATAGGATAATTTAAAATTTTTCTAATGACAAATTCACAAACATATGACAATAGCACAAATTACTCATGAATCTCAAACATTGTGAAAGTTAATTTTCCATAAACTAAGAAACATGGTCAGTATTGTTTCCACTCTTCGTCTAGATAGAAGTGCATGTTTTTTTAGTTCGGATAACCCATAAACCCAAACACCTTGATTCAGATTTTGACATTAACTGTTCTGTTCAAACTTCAAACCCATTTCAAACCTGACGTCTTCAAACCTAATAACTTATAGTTTGGACAATGAGTTTTTATTTTTAAACTCGCGAACTCGATGACTTAACACGTTGACATATTACTTTATTTTTTAATTATTTATATTTTTTGGTTTATTACTATTATTTACACCTTTTAGAAATTAAAAAAATTTAGAATATTCAACCTGTCATTGATCGGGTTCGATTGGTTTAAGTTTGGTAAAAATAATATACAAACCTAATCCAAATTGAAATATTTTTATCAGGTTGTTAAATAAATGGATATAGTTAAATTCAGACACAACAAGATCCGTACATACACAGCTCTGCTTCTATATTAATATATATATATATATATATATATATATATATATATATATGACGAGCTTCCTGTGTCAATTTGAGATAAGTGTTGATGTAATAAGTTGGTTTTTTCTATCAGTTTTGGAAAAACGAAGATAGCAAAATTGAAGAAGCGCGACACTAACCCTCGACCTCAACACCATGTGGACATAGGTAAGTGATCAGTCTTTCCACCATAGACCACCAGCAAATGTGCAATGGTAGCTCCACAATAGCTTTCGCCCCAAATACCCCGGTTACAAGTCATTCATCCAACCACTTGCAATTGCACAGATATTGTTATCCATAGGGATGAAAATAGTGTTTTTTTCTTCAACGAAGGGGGGTGAAAATAGTTAAGATGGTGATTATTACTTCATTAGTCTACATCGATGTCAAATTAGGTTGTCAAAATTTTTTCGCAAATAATTTTGGTTAATACTTTTATAAGAATTTATTTGATTAAAAATATCACATTTTAGATACATTCACAAAAAATAAAATCTATAAATTTATTGATGATTATAATTTATAAATTACAAAATAGTCTTTGAATAAATTATTTTTAAGATTATAATATTAGACATCAAAAATAGGTTTTAATATCATAGAAACAAATTAGACTCAACTCTTATTCCAAAATCTAACCTATCTATTTTT
>PYAF01005508.1:371323-398265 GCA_007407185.1 Glycine tomentella
TATTCAAAAGCCTATTTTCATTTCTATCCATAAAAATATATAGTTTTTCACATATCCTTCCAGATGGGAAGGTAGAAAAGTAAAAAAATAAATAAAATAATATATTTAATGAGTGAAACAAAAAAACGAAAAGGAGAAAAATGAGGTGATATATTTGGGAATAATTTTTTTTTTGGTATTGATATATTATAAATAATTAAATAAATTATTCGTAAATACCTCAATCCTTTATTCCTATTATTTAACACTTAGTAAGAGGGGAAAAAAGAAAAGAAATAGGGGTATAATCAATAAAGTGTATAGAGATGGAAAATCTTTACATATCATTATTTTGCCTGATAAAAACATAAAATAAAATTATATTCAGATGTTCCAGTAAGATATCTTTGGAAACGGAAGCCAACTTGCCCGTACTAATACGTGATTTTCCACTATATTCAAGGTAAATTTAAACCAAGCATAGAAAGGTTGTCCGGGCAAGCTTATTTGCATGTATAAATAACAAATAACTTGTTATTATTCAAAATTCCTTTGGAGATACAAATATGACCAAATTTCAGAGGATAGAATCACATTGGCCGTTCACCTAAAGTTCAATAACACACTAAACGAAACGAATCAGTTCACCAGATATATACAAGTTTATAACTTTCCTGTAACAAACTCTAGGAACTCAAACCTACACAACACTAAACACGCTAGCTCATTGAACTTCCAACGTGCTGTATATGATTCACAAGATGGATTCCTTATCTCACTGATAAACATCTTACGTTCTTCTTCCGGAGATATTCCTTCCATTCCTATTTATAAAATCTAAATTTAAAATAATATTTTTTATAAGATTCAATCTATAATATTTCTTATATTAATTATTTTTAGATTAGAAATATTCTTAATTAAAAGAAAAAATATAATGTATTAATAAACTATTAGAAGAGAAAGAAATATTTATGATAAATATAATTTTAGAAAAAATTATAAATTTAAGATAATTTTATTACTATCAATTATATTAATTATTTTTCTTAGTCTTAATGCATTAAGTAATTAAGTCTTATATATATGAACGGAGAAACTATAAGGTTGGATTGAGTGGTTAAGAAAAAAAAAATTACAAGTTTAATCCTTTTTATTAACAAATTCCAATATCATTTGTCGATAAAAAAATATTTTATTGTTTTAGAACAAAACTTAAGTTTCCATCAATTCAATTAGTGTGGGCCTCTTCAGCACTTCACAAAAGTAATAAGATTACTCCACGCACCTATTCTTTTCATCCAAGACAGCTGTTCTAATTTCTAAACCCACGGCATCTTTGAAGAAAACTCAACTCCTTCACTCATTTCTAAACCCACGGCATCTTTGAAGAAAACACCAATCCTTCACTCAACACAACTAAAGAGCCTCGTACCTTTGAACATAAGGAAGACATTATAATCAACTTATAGGATATATGTGAATGATTAATATGATAAAGTTAGGATTGAATCATTCAATTATTATTTGAGTTTGATTTTTGACAAAAATAATTTTTTACCAAAATTTACTTATTTTAGAATGAACTTGGAGTGAGTCAGGGTCTTTTCTTTCTGATGAACCAAGAGAGAATTAAGACAAAAGAAATTATTACTAAAATATAATAACCTATTATAAGTGTTTTTATTACAATAATATTAATTAATTAACTATCTTGTCACGTGTATATTAATAACAATCTCCAGCGAAAAACTAAAGAGAAGGGAACCCAAACCCAATAGTCCTCGCCACTAACCGTAGAATCCTATTGCACTATCTCTATTGTACATATCTGCTACTGCTATATATTACTGACCGTACGAGTAAGCACCAGACACAATCCTTCTTCTAATTCTAAATCTTCTCCGATTCAAAGAAAGCGTCGCTGGTCCCTAACCTAACCAAGTGCTTTCGTTAATCGTTTCAGTTAATTCACTATAGGAATGGATTTTCAAATATTATATGCAATCGTCAAGTGCAAAGTTTGTGTCTAATATCTTCGGAAACGAAGTAATAATGCGCGGTTATGAACAAACACAACACAAACAGCATTCAACATCGATAGCACAAAATTCGAAAGTCAAAATTGATGAAAAGAGAAAGAAAAACAGATCGATGAGTGAATAATCAAGTACCTGGAGCTGGCGAAATCGTAGAGTTTTCCGGTGCTGGAGAAGATCATAACTCCGACTTCAGCATCGCACAAGATCGCAAGCTCCTTCGCCTTCTTCAGCAAACCGTTCCTTCGCTTCGAGAACGTCACTTGCCTGCTCGTGGAATTGTCAATCCTCCTTATCACGATCTTACCTCGCCCCATACCAAACCCTAACAATCAGATCCTTCCGAACCAGAAATTCACTCGCTGCAAAACAGATCGAGAAACGATTAAACGAAACTTCAATTTAACGAAGAAGAAAAAAGCGAAATCAAAAGAAGGCGCGGTTGTTGCAAAAGCGAAGTAGAAGACGCGCCGATCCACATGCGGTAGTTAAGAAGGAAGAAGAAGAACGAATTGATTTTCCGAGAACAACAGAGAGAATTTCAAAAAGAAAAAAAAAACGGTGAAGAGTGAAGAAAGGAAAGAGAAAGAGTGATTACTGAGGAACGCGTTGATTATAACAGACAAAGCGCTGGCTGAATGCGCATCAGCAGCACGAGCTAGCTGCTATATAAGGAAAGTGATGAAACCGCTTTTTTGGTTGGTGTTGTGAAACCGCTGAATGGGGCCAATAAAAACCACTAGTGGTTTTCCTGAAGTGTCACGTGGCCCAATCAGATTCTCGCGCCCGAGAGATGATTCGCTCATTTTATATGTTCCTCCTTAGTCGTGCCGACCACCGGTGCTACGCTGACGCGTGGAGCTACGAATACGCATGCCGTAGATCGTACCGTAGTTGCCTTTTTGGGAAATGGCGCTTCTTTCAAATAATCGCCAGGAATGCGCTGTGTACCGCGAAAGTGCAATCGCAATTTTTTGTGCATTGTCTAATATGTCCTCAGTCCGTTGTACATCTTGTACTGTGCACCGCCAAAATGCTCTTCGTGTGGATATAATAGACTATTATAAATTTATAATGCATGTTCATTAAAATATAAAAATAGCAGTAATATATAATGTCTGTTGCGTCGATTTATAGACTGTGTAATATACTAGAGTGAAGATATATACACCTTCGCGAATTATATACTTCATTGATATATAATACTTTTCTTTATTTGTCTCTTTATGATATTATATTTTCTACAATTTATATTATTTTTCTTTCTTTCTCTTTCTGAGTGTTAAATAAGTTTGGAAGACCCATTCATAATTTTCTAATACACTATATGGCTTTTATACATGAAAATATCATTTCTTTTATTTAAATTTAAAGGTTATTTGTTTTTACTCTTAAATCTTTTAGGATTTTTATTTTTGGTTCTTAAACATTTTACTGATTACTCAAGATTTCTAAACTTATTTTATGCCTATACTTTATAGTCTTTGTGATGGGAAAGCAACATGAACCAACAGGCAAAAATGGAAGACCTAAAAGGAAGATGACTCCACCAAAATATCTAGAAGATTATGTCTAGTGGTCTAACCAATTTTGTTAGGAGGGTGTTGTGCTCAGTATTAGCTGACTCAGATTATAGTAATTTCTTGTTTGCCATTTATATTATGTCATTTTCTGTTATTTCCATTTTATGTTATTGTAGCATTTTGTATGCTATATAAGTATGGCTTTGTACTGAGTAAAGGCAAGTAGGCAACAAGAAATAATGCCTCTTTTCTCACCTTTGTTCTTGGAAGGTCCCTAGTCCTCAAATTCTAGGAATTTGTCACTGTGATCCTAACATCTTTGGTGCTTTCATTAAGCTTCATGGCTGAGTCTACTCGTTCAAAGTCCAATATGGACTGCATCAAAGAGGCCATAACCAAACTCACATCCAATCAACTCACCCTCACCGCCACTCAAAACACCATGATCACCAAAATTGACAAACTTCTTCAAAAAATGGCCCATCTCGAAACTAGTCAACATTCTCCTACCTTTTCTTCTGCAAATCTATATTCCTCTTATGTATATCCGACACTATACTATAGGGTTGATTTTGATAGCACCCGGAATCAATTGCTAAGTATGTTCAGTACCATGGAAACTTTTCATTCATCATCACCAACTTCAGGTCATGCTATACTTGGAAATGATCCTGGCACTAATACAGATGCTTTGAGAAACCTAAGTGAAATGAAGAAGATTCAAGTTGCACAAGTGATAGATATAAGGCATGAAGAGGTAGCTTTGTTTTCTTTTGATGACTCTGATTCTGATCTATGTCGTGTGCCTCACACAGATTTGGAAATGAATTTTTTGCCTATTGCTATCCCTAGTGCCTCACAACCAATTTTAGAATCACCATTATCTTAGAAGTTAACTCATCTTTGCCATTCCACTCAAAAGCTCAAAGCCCACTATATCAGGATGGAACCATTTCAGCAAAACCACATTGACATTCAATTGTTGTGCAATGATGCAACTCCCCACTCTTATGTTTGTGCCTTGTGGTTCCTCAAGAAATTGGATGTCTACTTCATCTTATTCAATAGTTGTATAGCTGATGCATGCCAAGTATTTGATGCTACAGGCTGGGTAACATATGCAACATCTGTGCACACCTTTAACAAGAGGTTTTGTTATGGTGCTATAAGGAGCAAAACTTTGGCACATTCCCAACCAAATCCACATGAAATGCATCAACATCATCCTGCATTTCATGATTCTTCATATCCGAAAAGGAATTTGTTTAAGAGGTACTTAATGCTAGTTGACCATCATTGTTCATTGCATGTTGTTAATGCTTCACTTACAGTTATTGGGATGAAATATTTTAATGTCATTGTTGCCATTGATCATCAGAAGGGCAACAAAAGTTTGCCTCATGTTGAAAGTGGTCAGCATCCTTATGAAGAATTCATCTCTATTGCTAGGAAGGCTTCATATGCTTTTAGTGAAGACAACTAGTTTTCTTGTTTTGGATTTAGAGATGGACCATGGGATATGAAGACATTTGATGATATTATCCCTTCTTGGCCATTTGACAATTTAAAGTTTTCGAAATTTGTGGAAATAATGAATGGGTCACCTCATTGTCGGGGTTATATATGTAGTAGCTTGCATGATATTGTAGTTTGTGTTCAATGTGATTTGGATGACCAATTTCTAGGACTTGCAATACTTATTGATCATGCTGAAATTGAAAATGGTGTGTCTACAAATATTGTCTCTGATAAATTCTTATTGCACAACTCAATAAAGATGGCCTCTAAGGTCAAGTTACCCGTTATTGTTCAAGTTGAAGATATTTTCCACAAATGGAGTTACCAAATGCAGTTCTTAGGAGGACATTTTTCACAACAACAATTGCTATTGTTTTCAGAGTTGCAATTTTATTTTGTGCCATATGGACCTGTGTGCTAGAGATTTGTTTCTCATATACAGGATTTAACAACCTTTTCGTCCTGCATTTCTTCTCTTGTAGTAGTGGTGCTTACTATTTGAAAGCTAACTATCACCTTGAGGACAATGTGTTTTTGTTGGCGTAGGGGATGATAGGAAAGGGATCATAAACCAATAGCATACCACAGGCACGACTGGCGTAGATGGAAGGCCCTAAAGGAAGATCACTGCACAAAAATATCTAAAAGATTATGTCTAGTGGTCTAACCAATTCTGTTTATGAGGGTGTTGTGCTAACACTATAGTATTGGCTGGCTCAGATTATAGGAGTATCCTTGTCTGTCATTTTGTATTATGTCATTTTCTGTTATTTCCATCTTTTGTTATTGCATCATCTTGTATGCTATATAAGTATGACTTTTGTACTGAGTAAAGACAGTAAGAAATAATATCTCTTTTCTCACCTTTGTTCTTGGGAGGCCCCTAGTCCTCGAATTCTAGGAATTTGTTAGTGTGATCCTAACACTTTGTCATTTATTTTTTTCACTAAATGTTGATGTGATTGTATGTACATTCTTCAATCATGTAACTTCATATTGTTTAAATGGTGGTGTGACATTTATACCACAAAATCATTTAATAATGTAGTATATTTAGGTAACAAAAAGAAAATGCAAAAACATACAAAATCATTTCATGTAAGTATCAATACTTAATATTGCTAAATTCATGGCTAAATGAATTTGTATGATTTAGTAGAAGCAAATAAATAGTAGTACTAAATATTGTTATATACAAAATTTAATAAATTTGTATGGTTTTCTTTTTCTTTTTGTTACTTAAATAGACAATAATATTCTCAATAATTGTTCTTGAAATTTGCATTTCATTCTTTACTAAAATATAACATTTTTCTTTTATATATATGTGCTTGAAATAAAAGAATATTATTTTCTTGAAATTTTCATTTCAGTATTATTTTAATTATCTTTTTAAAATATATAAATAAACCTTAAAATATATTTTTTGTTTTATTTTAAGAGAAAAAAAATTATATATTGACAATTTAAAATAATTTTACACATTCATCTAATTACAAATTATAATAAATTTATTAACTTTAATAGCAATTATATTAAATGTCATATCAACATAACATTGATATTTGATTATGACATGCATAAAATTATGTTTAACCGTTAAACTTTTATTTTAATCATTAGAGTAGATATAATAACTTCTAAATGGACGTTTTATAGGGGGATGTAATAATAATGTAACATATTTATATGGAAAAAGCACATATTTATATTTAATTTAATTATTAATTAACAAATAATAATATACTACCGGTATGTTTTTTGCCGTGTGAGTGTAAAACTAGTATGTTTGTTTACGACTCAAATAGAAGAAGAGCACTATCACTCTATAACTGTCAGAAAGTGCGGCAACGGGTTATTTAGGGATTTATGGGAGGACTTTGTAATAGCATTAATATTTTTTATTTATAAAAATTGAACATAATATTACATGATTTATGACATTCACATATTTTATTTAACTAATTAAACTAAACTCCCAATAACATTCACTCAATGCAAATTAGAAAAATATTTTTGAAAATTAAATATATATATATATATATATATATATAAGAGGTTTATTTTTAAAATGAACTTAATTATTTATAAAAATGAGTAAAGATTTTTATGAAAAAATAAATAATATTTTTAAATAATTTAAAGGGATTATTTTTTTAATCATTACCTATCAACTAATAATTAGTAACTTTTTAAAAACTATTTTTCTTAAAATAAATATTTACTAATAACAATATTATACACACACATACATTTAAACCAAAAAAATGAGGTTTTATAAAAGGAGATCGAAGGCCCAAAGCATATACTTTAGTGGTCTTGCACCGGCCTGTGATAACTTTGAAAATGTATGAATTATGATATACGAATTATATGCTGGTTTCCTTAGGAAATTTACGATTTTTTTAGTAAAATTCATAGTCGTGGGTCTCCCATGACTATCCTGTAAGTCGGATAAGATCGTTATCCGCAAAAAATCTTAAGATTATAATTAGTGTAAAAGTTATTATTGACGTATTTTCGTTTAAATTATATTGTTAAAGTTTGTTCAAAAAGATATAAATGCATTCAAAAGGATTTTATGGAAAAAACATATGATGGAAATATAATGGAACTGAATAGGTTATAATTAAATAATTGTTCTTAATTTATGTTTTGAATTAAGAAATTAAAACCCTAACCTTAATGACTTTTTTAAAGAAATCAAAACCCTTAACTCTAACATTAATAATTAAACTCGAAAGCCTTAAACTCTAAATGATTTTTTTCTCTAAAAAATAGTGCATATGTTGAATGGTGAAGTCAAAAATTTTATTGAGAGGGGGCGAACATAAAAAAAAATTATATCATAAATAAAAGTACTTTGAAGACATTACAAATCTAATATACAAAAAAGATGCAAACCGCAAATCACACAAATTGCAAATAAGGTGAATTGATGAACAAACTAACAAAGTCTAGTGAATTTTAATAAAATAATTCACAATTTAAAATCAAATTCAAAGTAATGATATGAGGATAAGAGATAAAGAAGACATAATCAGTTTTAGCATAGAAAATTCAATTGGATAAAAAATAACTACCTCCAAATTGGATAATCAATCCAATGGGCAACTCCACTATGATAATAAATAAGTATCTTTAAATTCTGATGGAGAGTTAAGAACCAGACCTTCTATATGATCTCATAACAATTCTCTTTGGAATGGAATACATATTATCAACACAAAAATATGTTTCTATTTATACTAATTTAAACATATGATTTTAACCAATTTTTGAATGCAATCCTAAAAATATTTTATCATATTATGCAATGCAATCTTAAAAATTTTTATATTATGCACTATAATCTTAAAAATATTTTATATTATGCTATACATTCTTAAAAATATTTTATCCTATTTTTGAATACAATATTAAAAAGTATTCTATCCTATTTTTGAATGCAATCTTAAAAAATATTTTATCTTGTTATGCAATATAATCTTAAAGATTTCTATTATATTATATAATGCAATCTCAAAAATATTTTATCCTATTTTTTAATATAATATTAAAAAATATTATATCTTATTATATTATGCAATACAACCTTTTTTTATTGTTAAATTATTTTTTAAATTTTTAATTTTTAATATATATATATAATAAAATTTATATTAATAAAATTTTAAGGGGACGGTGGCCCACCCTAGCCCCCCTGTCTCCGCCTCTACATATGTTAGCTCAAAGTAAAAAAAATTAATTGAAAACTTAAAAGTTAGTTAAGAAACTAAAATTTGAAAGTTAATAATTGGTTACTAATTGAAAGATTTTTTTAAAAAAAGTTATTAAACCATTTGATATATGTAAAATGAGATTAGAAAAAAAAAACACTGTTTTTATGTTCATGGGTCTACCCTCATGTCAATATGTATCAAGAGAGGCTTTGCAAATTGTTTGGTTCGCAAAATTGTCGTGTCTATTTGGTTGAGCCAAAATAATATGTTATTAAACCTAATTATATGGTTGATGCAATGGTGTAAGATTCTATTATGTATATATGTGTGAGAACAATTTATTTAACAGAAGGACTTATATTTGATTTTTTTTATGCGTAAAATTCTCTTAAATTAATAATCATTGCAAGCAAGATTAATCTCAGACTCATTAAATTGATAGACAGTAGCAATCTAGGATATAAAAAAAATATTGTTTATTTTTGCTTTCTAAAAAGTATGTAAAATAATGAAAATAGGTAAATATAAGATAGAATTGAAACATAATAATTAATACTATCTTTTTTGCTATTGATACTATTTTATTTTAAAATGACATATAAAACATTTCTTCTAAAACACAAATAAAATAAAAAGAGATCCTTATAAACATTTATATTTTTACACGAGTCTTCTTAACAATAATTATAAAAATAAAGGAGATAAGTATAACTAACTAATAATTTTGTGTGAGTGTTCTTAACAAGTATCAATTAATGAAATATATTAATTATTTTAAAAATAAGTATTAAATTATTTTTATGTTTTTGACACAAGGGATATTTTTGTTTTAATTAAATATACATTGATTTTATTTTCCTAATTAATGATCTGACAACATTTATTTTGTTAATATTGTTATCATTATATGTGAAAGAATATTTCAAATTGAATTATTTTATTTTTTATCATTGCATATCCCTTGTGACTTGGAAGGGACGTCCTGATGTTGGGTGAATAATGTAATATTATATATTTATATCCATGTTTTCTTTTTGAGGATGAGCGCTTATGCTTAGGCATAAATGATTATACATAAACAATTGCTTTAACTTTTTATATTCATTACGTATTTTTCAAGTGGTACCGAGATCAGTCATTTTGATCAAGTAATTAAAGTTTTGGGTTGAAATTCCACGAATGAAAAAAAAAATGATTGGAAGAAAATTTTTTATTAAAAATTATTTATGAGATTTTTTTACAAAAATTAATCATTAATAAAAAAATTAGTTAATACTCTACACCAATATATAATGATAAAAAAATATTCATTAGGTATTAATCTTTGTTTTGAGCGTTAGATTATCCTTTTGTATAAGAATTTATTCATAAGTTCAAATTTATAAAATTAAAGAAAGAATCTGCCAACTGTGAATCTTTAGTTACTTAGCACTTGATGTGTTTGTTGTGCGACAAATATAATTAATTTCTGTATGAGAGTATTCACATTCAGACAGTATTGGCAAGGTGTTTTCTTGTGGGACGAGGGTTGATGAGGCGCGCGGAGACCCATACTAAATTGACTATTGTAGTGAAAGAAATGCAAGTGGATCCATAAATTTAGGTAAAATCACGTGAAGAAAGTGCACTTTATGCATTTCGATCATCATAGAGCATGAAGAACCATGATTGGTTTAGTTGGTATAGTGGATAATATTTAATTTAGCTTAATTTAATCAGAATCACAGGATTTTTCACAATGGTTCACCAGACCGAAGATAATCTGGTCCCGGTTCTGTCTGTGAAGGGCATGTGTGTCAAAAACGAGCAAAGAAGGCTGCAAAAACAGAAAAAACTCGCCGAGTACTCGAAATAGATCCCAGGTACGATGAAGGGAAAGGGGCACGTGTCGCTTTTTATATGGAGAAATGGGAAACGATGGTTCATAAAGAACGGAACTTCTCCTTTTTGGTTTTTTAAGGTTACTAAATAAGGAATCCACCAGTCACGACCTTGCCAAAAACCCTGATATTTCGATGCCGTTTGTCCGTGAATTTGACAGGGAAACATTTTTCTCGCAAAAATAGTTGTCACTCTTATTTAATGTTTATTTCGATTTTTATTTTTCTTCAAATAAAAAGCATTTGATAACTCAAAACTTATATGAGTAAACCCTAACGTAGTCCCCAGATGTGGTAAAAAAATGAATATGTAATTCGTCGTTCAAATACTCTCTTTATTAAATTTCCTTTATTGGTTTTAATGGAGAGGATCCTAGCTAAGTGAGTATTCTTTTTATTGTATAGTTTATCAGTGCAAGGACATCAGGACTATTTTGAAAAGTTTAAAGCTAGATGCGAAAGTCGTAAATCCTTTTATTTAGTTCCCAAATTTGACATTTACTGTGATAGTAGTCTTTGAATATGATCAACCAAATTAAAATTTGTCCCTAAATTTGTATTTTATCCTTTACACTTGGTGGTACACACATGAAATGACCTTCATATTCCAACCAATAGGAGCTGGGATTATGCATCTTCTTCATATCCATTGCATCTTCGTTTTGTGTTACAACTACTATCTTTGCCTTAATTTGGGGGCTAAAAAACCCTTGGAATAGAATTTTTTCAACTAGAAATTAAAACAAATCAATTCCGCTTCCTATACATTGTTTCCTCTAACCTCATCTCCCTCCAACTTCAAAGAGTGTAATCGTAGGATGGATCGGAGTCACTCACCACATATCAAATGAAGATCATCACCATATTCTACAAGGACGAGGAACATAACATCATGACATATGACACTATAACAACCATTGGTCTTGCTAACAAAAACTATTGATCTCATGTAGGAGGGGTAGGTGGCAGGTTCAAATTATTCTGCTAACAAAAATTAACAATTATCATTTATCGATAAAAAAAAAAAACATTGATCTCAACACAATAATCATTATATTCTTTCCACAACTTGCAGACATTTAAAAGATATTGATTGGCATGTAGAGTGCAAATGTCATGTTTTATTGAAAGAGTGCAATCTCATTAAATATTGAATCTCATAAGCTTGTGAAAGTGAAAGTAGCAAAGCCAAAAATAGGTCATTTAGTTGTATGCATGCATAACAATGGAGTGGATCGATGGTGAATTTGACTTTCGTTATTCTCATTCCATCAAAATGCGAGACGAACTCGAGTTTAGTTTAAAAAAGGTGGATTTAAAAAATTTAAACTCAAACTAATCCTTGTTGAGTAACCCACCACACTACCCTTTTCTTCAATTTTAATTTATTTATATATTTATAAATATTAATTACACTTTAATTCAAACAATATATAAAAATTAATAAATAACCAAGAACTTTAAAACAATATTTTTAAAAATAAATATAGTTTGTTTTCTTATTTAATTATTATTAAAAAAAATATTTATAATTTTACTATTTATAAAAAATGAAGGATTAACTAAGTTTTTAATCCCTAAATTTTTTAAATATTTTATTTTATTTTTTGAACAAAAATTTGACCAATTAAATTCTTAATCTTTCCTTTTGTCATCTATTTTAGCCCATGTCGTTTATTTGTCTGTTAAAGGATGATGCGGCTGGAATGCCACTTGTTATTTTTTAATTATTCAAGGGGGTGAATTTTCTAATAGTTAAAAATCTCCACACAAAAAAAAAATGTTTGCTTAACCTTTTAAACAAACAAATCTTTTGAACCAAAATGACACTACCTTCACTTTCCATTTCCCAGAAAATAAGACTTAACATTTTAATGTCAAAAGGGAAGCCTTGACTGAGAGTGTTAGTGTTCTTTGTGCATTGATGATGATTAGAAATTTCAAACTCAAAGTCAGACAGTGAAGCCTTGAGCGACAATGTTTGATTTTTCTCAATGATGTCTTCCAACAAAAAATGCAGTTCTCTTTCACACATCTCAGATTACAAAATTACTCCTAGCCAAGGTTTTAAACGTTTTGTATATCAGAGTACACTCCTTTCTCTTTCGCACTCCATTCATCCATCAACATTTCATATCAGAGTCTCGTCGTCTAGGCCCAAAATGATGTTGTCAGACTCCTACCACCATGTCAAATATGGTGATGTTGATGGCGAAGGATAAAACTTTAATTTTTAAAGTGGGTTGGTGATAGAGCTTTGATTTTTTTTAAAATGGGTTTGGCCCGTTCATCGTCGGAGACGTTGTAGTGGACATCAAGGATCTGAGGTGCGAAGACAATCTTGAAAAATGTTTCACAAAGTATGTGGACTCTGTTCGAAGAAACAAATTGGGTCCAAAACTTTTCTGACATTTTATGTTTGAAAATCTTAAAAATATATAATAATATGAATTATATTAAGATAGATGATAATAAAAAGGGTGTTACAGTAAATTTTATTTGCACTGTTCATTGTGCACCAAATAATATATATGATAAAAAGAATTTCTGTGACTGGTTACTTATATATTTGTTCTATATTATTTTTCTTGTGTTAGTGTTATTTAACGAATCAAAGGCACTCGTAATATATCACACACAAAAAAAGTGAAATAATATATGATAACGGCTCTAGGTACTGCTCTATTAAAGTACACTTCTTGTGTTTGTGTTCTCCCAAAGCTTGGGAAGCAATTGCACTAGTCAGACCTTTATTAGCTGCTGAGTGCTGCCACGTGCAGCCCATTGAACATTATAGCTAGCCGTTCGATATGTTTACCAAACAGCGCATCCTCATCCCATTTGTGAAGTGTAATAATAAGGTGTGAATTAATATCGATCCTAGTGGCAAACAGCCTAGGACAGGGTCACAGTTGCACTTTATAGGATTGTGAAGTGAAGCCTCCCATAATTAGAAGGGACAACGTGCATGTGCGAAGCAAACACCCCATACATTTCAGAAAGAAAAAAAAAAGAAATGGAAATCTCATGGATATGGATAATTATGTTACATATACCTTTTTTTTTATCAAAACTTTTACAGAAAATATTAATTCTCGACCGTATGTAGTTACTAAAGTAAAAAATTATTCTCATAAAATTTAATATATAGAAAAATATGTTTTGAAACATTAATGATTTCCGATTCATGAAAGTTTACAATAATATTTTATAAAAAAATACTAATAGTTCTATTAACAAAATGAGTACGGAGACCATTATCCTAAGGGGGATCATACCCCAGTACAATCCAAATTTTTTATTTAGGTAAAATATGTTTTTTCTTCTGCTAAAATTTTTAAAATTCAATTTATTTGATCCTTAGTATTAGTTAGATCTATTCTCATTTCTTACATACACATGATAATTTCTTATTTGGCTCTCCATATTTTGGTTTTAGAATTGCTTTTATTTAGTTTTTGTCTAAAATTCTTAAATTTTAATGTTATTGTAGGGTATAATTAATTCAAATTTAACTTAATAGACTTTTTTTTATGAGATTCTTTTTATTTTTATTCGTAGTATCCAAACTCGAGTTATTATATTAGAAAAATGGAATTGTTTGTAACTCAAGCTTAACTATGAATGTTGATATTTTTGTATTTTATGTACAGTAGTGATATAAAGATTAGAATTATAAACCTCGCACAAATTATCCAAATCCCCCACTAGTTCAATCATATGAAAGTTAATTAATTGATTATATAAACTTGAGAACGGTTGAATAATTTTTTTAGGACGGAAGAATATTGAAACAGGAAAGTTTCTCGTTGCTTAGCTTTTGATTGGCTGAAACCACGTGAACCATGTTGGATGTCCCAACTCCCAATCAATGAGATTCAACAGTTCTTAAAAAAAATAAAATTAACCAATGGATATCCTCGGAGAATAATTAGGCGAAAATCAAGGGCATATAACTACGCGAAGCAAATATAATTAAGCAGTAGGAATTATAAACATGGGATTTCATGCCCTGAAAGTTGTAAAAGTTAAAGATAAGGACAAGTGTCAATCATCAGTCAAATGATGCAAGCTCAGAGATAGAGAGGAAAAAAAGTGTGGGATGGTCTCGAATCTCGATAGTGTATTATAAGAAAAGTTCAAGGATGTTGACTCATATTCTAAAGTTAGTATCATCGGACTCCCCAAGGAAAGTTTACTTCCATAACCAAACAACTACATGTAATTAATAGAAGATCACTTGTAACAACTCCAACTCAATAATTCAATTTAATGTAGTTCCATCTTATCAATTAAGTCAATTTTTCTTTTTTTTAATTTGTGAAAATCAAAGGTAATGTAAAGAATTTATAATTATTCACATATTTTATTTATTGTTCAACTAATTAAGTTAGATTTCTTATGGTCAATAAAAAAAATGTTAAAAATATACTCTACTCTCCAATGTTAAAAAAATGTTTCAAAAAACAAATTGCTAGCAATTAATAAATCTAAAAAATAATTTTGTTTTTGTAAGTTAGACAAAAGAAAATACATTCATTTTTCTGTGTGTAGGACTAGAAATGAGTGATCGACAATTTTTGGTCATTTTTATAAATAAAATTCAATATGAATCTATTTTAAAACAATTTATCGACATAAATTTGTTTTGATTGTTGATAAGTCAAAATTAATGGTTTGACTAACAGATTTAAAAATAATATGATACATGATATGTTCTTTGACACATGTCATATTCTCATATATAACGTATGTAGTATTTAATTTTGTGCATGATATGAATTATTGCACTGGTTCAATACATGGTATTTTAGAAGAATGAAGCATATCATAGGGTATATGAGATGTTCCCACATGTGTTGGACTAGTTGGCCAACTAGGTATTAAACATGAGGGTACCAACCAATTGCTCTTGGTCCTTACAGGGCAATAAGAGTGAAAATAGGTCAGGCCAGATTAGACTTGGTTAGGCTTAGTCTTGATCTGATTTAAAAATATAAAATTTGGTCTGGTCTATTTAAAAGTCTGATTTGGTCTACGAGCCTATTAAAAAGTCTATTTTACAATAAATATTATATTAAAGAAAATATAATGACTATACAATAAAACTTTGAAAATTTGCATAGTACTTTTTAAAAGTTAATATGAATAAAGACACATACTTCTCTTTTAATTTGTGCATGAAAAAAATAAGTTAAAATTAATTATAGCAATTTTAAGTATTCAACAAAATATTATAAATAAAAGAAGCAAGCTTAATAAAATACCATAAATTTCATTCAATAATCTAGTCTTAATGCCAAATACTAAAATAAATAAGAAATAAGAACCAAGACAAGTTAAATACAAAGACAAATAAAATTTTTAAATCCCAAGCCATCTCCCAAACATGAAGAAATGTTTTCTAGAAAAGTTAATTTTACAAAACACTTTAAATCAATTTAGGAAATTTAAAGAAACATTTTTTAAACAGAAAATGTCTCAACATCTTACTTATATTTCTAAATAAGTAATAATCATTTTATAAGATTTTCAAAGTGATTTTTTAAAGTAGTTGTTGATCATCCACCTTCATAATAAGGAAAAATATTTTTAGAAAAATAAATATATTATTTTTAAGTTTTAATATATATATATATATATATATATATATATATATTAAATAGGTCAGTCTAACAGGCCTAACATGTTTTTTTTTTAAAGCTTGAACCTAAACTTTTTATTTAAACAAATTTTTCAAAAAACTTTAGCCTGACCTTTATAATAAACAAGTCAGGCCAAGTCAACCCTTAAATAGGCCAGGTCAAAGGCCCCTGATAGACGACCTGACCCATTTCCATCTCTACTAGCTAATAACAAATATTAAAATACCCTTCCTCGCCTCACCCAAAATAGCCCATTTTCTCCTATATTCATTCCTTTTATCTTTTTCTTTTTTCTCTTTTTTCATTCCTTCATTCATTTTCTCTTTCCCTCTCCTTACTCATGTAGATCTCTACTATTTAGATATTTTTTTCCTTTTCCATAAAAATAATAAAATCATGATTTTGTATTATTTTTTGGGTTTTTGGTTATACAATGAAATCAAAACTCTGTTGTGTAAGAAAATTGTTACACAATGGTCTGTTGTGATTCCATTTTTTATAAAAAGGTACAACGGAAGTTGGATTTTGTTGCACAGTTTACAACTGTATCTCATTTTTGTTGTGCATTTTTTCAACAGAAGTGTGATTTTGTTGTATGATGTGAAACAAAAAATTTGTTTGTGTGTTACATGTTGTGTTTACCCCCCTCCCTCGAACATTGAAATCATGATTCCATTATGCATTTTTCCACAAACCCAGATGCACAACAGAATCATGATTCTGCTGCACTAGTGGGGTGCGAAAAAAATACAACGAAATCATGATTTCATTGAACATTGAGCAACAAAATGTACAACAGAAGCACAATTCCGTTGTAGAACATTTTTCACACCCCCTCTAGTGCAATGAAATCATGATTCTATTGTGTATTTTGGAAAAGGATAAATTTGGAACTTTAATTAACAATAGGGGCCAATAGCAAAGTGATTGGGGCCAATAGCAATTCCTAACATGATGTAGGTTACGTTATACGTTCAAAGGGAGGCCAAGTTGTAATAATGGTTTTTGCTTTTGGTCACAATAAATGGTTACCAAATTCACCATCTGCACCCATAAATTGCTATAAAAACACTATAGTTTTTCAGATTTTTTTAAAACTTAAATATCCTTAACGTTTGACATTCCTAGAACATATAGGATATAAGTTTCCATTGTATATATATTTAATAATATACAGTAGAAGCACATTCTTGTTGTATATCTTATCCATATATATGATAAAAATATGTTTATTTTAACAATATGCACAATCAAAATATGTTTTCAAAGAATGTGTTTTGGGTTGTATATGTTGTTGAGATACAAAACAAAAACATGTTTCTATTATACATCTCAACAAATTCTTATTGAAATACATAATATGTGTTTGTTTCAAGATATCGATTGTATTATATTCTTAGAAATCATATTTTTAAGAACAGTATAACTAGAAATTTTATTATTGAGTATATTTAAAAATTTTGTTTAGTTACATTTTGATATTTCTAGGAATATATTTTAAATTAAAAATAATTTAATAAAAAAGAAGAAAAATGAAAGTTACAGGTGTATTGAAAAATAATTTCTAATATTCTCATGGAAATATCATATTCTCACCCCTTTTAGGGGAATGAAAATGTAAGAAAACATAATTAAGAATAAAATTTATAAAAATAGTAAAAAGAGGAGTTATAACTTTCCCAGAAATAAATAATACCCAAAAATATTTTTTTTGATACACGAAAATAACTTTTTATTGTAATAAATATGAGAATGTAATATTTCCACATATACATCCGCGAAATAAAATTTTAATTTATGAAACAAATGCACTCATTGAAATTTTTTGGCTGGGTCATGGGATGTCAAACATCAGGAATATTTTCGTAAAAAAAAAACATTTTCTAAAAAGGTGGGGAACTTTAATAGCAATTTGTGGGTGCAAATAGTAATGTCATACTCATTCGTAGCAAACTATGAAGAGTGTTTACCAAACGTGGCCCAAATTCACGAACGACGGTGGATCTCTATTCTATGAATGGCGCGTTGTGAACAGCAATGCTGCATCTACTACTTTTTTCACGAGTTAAAGCCTTCAACAATCGATTCGGCCAAGCGTCCCCAAAAAAAAAGTCATCCCAACCAAAAAAGCCGTTCAAAACAACATCGGAATCTAAGATCCACCGAACCTTGTTAAGCTCGAGTCCGAAGTTGCCCAAAACCTAATCCCCGTAATAATTATCGTATAATCCGAAAGTCTCCGTCTATTTTTTGGGTTTGGTTTCCGGAGATTTTGTCGTAGAGGGATCCTTTGGTGTAGGATTGTGGGTATATTCGGCGATGGAAGCTGTTTCGGATCAAGACACTAGTATATGCACTCACTGGTAAAAACACCTCGAATTTTCTAGAATGATTTTGGATTATTGTTTTCATAAACATGTAAATTAGCTATAGCCTATAGGTTTGGGTTCTTTATTTTGAAAAACTTTTTTTTTTTTTTAATTTTTCATGCCAAAATGATAATAATAAAAAATAAAAATTGTGGGAATTTGGGATTATTTGTTTGGTTGATGAAATCATGGAAGCATTATATTTTTATTTTTTATTTTTTGGTTATGCATGATGATTGGTCTTTATCTTAATGGTATATGGTTTCAGTGATCGGGCTATCCCTGCTGCAAATATTGACTTGCATTATGCTCATTGCTCTCGGAAGCTTGAAAAATGCAAAGTTTGTGGTGACATGGTTCCCAGAAAAAATGCGGAGGATCACTATTTAAGAACCCATGCGCCGGTATGTGAAGTTTTGTGTTGTTTGCCTTTGTTTTTTCCAGGGTTCGATTTTGTAGGAAGTATATTAAGTTCATGTTACTTGGAATTATTTTGTGTAAATGGAAGACAATAATTCTGGTAGATAGTCAAGGGATTCTTAACTGCCTAATATTGATGAGTTCAAGCCAAATCAAATTGTAAAGACAAATGCTGAATTAAGTGGCTGACCTCTACATTTCAGAGTTCTAAGCATTGGAAAGAGTAGAAAATTGAATGCTTTTACTTGTCGGAAATTGTTAGTTCTGTTTAGTGCATGTTGTTTCTACGTTTCACAGTGTTGGAACCTCGTCAAGAGAGAAGCTGCAGATTGTAGCTTTTACATTTTTCCTTGCCATTGACGTGAAACAAACCCCAGATGCACATATGCAAGTAACTGCAAACACAGTTAGTGATGCAGTGTCATAATCTAGTTGTATGAGAATATAGTTAAAACTTTGAACTTGCTTGAGAGAATTGATGGTTCTTGGTGTTTTGAAACACCCCAACATGTGCATTAACACCAAAATTCTTGCAAGCTTCAGGAAGAAGCACCTAGGAACCCAGAACGGATTATGAGTTCTTACAGAGAAAGCTCATAAAAACAGAAAGGAAAAATAATGCTTTGCTAATGTTTATTGAATTACTGACGTTGAATCTAATGAGGGAATTCTCTTTCCAAGGGTTTCCCCTTTCTACAAGACTACAACAGAGCAAATGCTTAGTTCCCAAATGCTAGCTAACCTGAAAAGCTTTACCTTCTACCCCTTCTACTATTTAGGCCAAGTCCATGATATTCCAACCATAACCACCTTACTAATTCTATAACTTCCTAAATCTTATTAGAAGCACATTAAGAACAAACAAGACCCTAAGAGCTGTCATAGTTCTTGAGTACGAAACCATTCACTGGAACACATCTATAAGTCCTTTTACCAGAACAACTGGATCAGATGATGTTCTTTCATGGTTAGAATATTTGAAATCATTGAAGCATGACTAAGAAGATTTCGAGTGGCATGGGGTTGGGGTGGGAATGTCTAATGGATATTTTGGATACCACATCAACCACCCTAAAATTGAATTGGACTTAATAACACCAGTCCATTAAAAATTAATTCATAAACACATGGATTTATGCATGATTTGTCTGGAAGGATGGGCTGCTGGATATTTGGTAATTTTAACTGTATGCATTTGGTATAGTGAAGGTTTCATGAATGGAGATAAAAAGAAGACTTCTTAGAGCAGCTTTATTCATGGTTTTTTTTATTTTCCCCTTATTTCAGACAATGTGACTTCTTTTTGCGGTTTTTAAGGTGTCATGTAGTGAAGTTTGATGAAAAATTTGCTGTAACATGCAAAAGTTATTATGCCAATTGATAGTATCATGAATATTGTACAATAGTGTGATACATGGCTGTGGATGCTTAAAACTATATTTTCTGCAACGTTTATTTGGTATCGTAAGAGTAAGAGCCTTTAATGAAAGAACCCATCACATCATTATAAGGAGAAAAGTGATGAAAAATAAAATTTGGAATACTAGCTCACTAGATATGTTAGGGAAGGCTAACACCATCCTTGGTTAACAATGAAATAGTTGGGTAATCTGGCTATCTATGAAGCACTGATACTTGCATTTTCTTCACATAACTGATACTAATACTCTTGGATACTTCATTGATGCATATCTATGAAGTATCCAAACCTATAAGAAAAAGTTGTGAAAATCTAATTCTGTATAATATGAGACAGAAGCACTTATAAGATAGGAAATGGAAGCATTGTCTATTGATGAACCCCAAATGGAAGTTGTATGCTGTCCTCTTTATATTTTAAAAATAGTTGTATTGACATATCAAATATGTATCTTATCCTATACATGCATTATATTTGTGCTTCATAACTGGCTATATGTGTACCACCTCCCCCCTAAGATGGAAAGTGGAAACCCCTCTTGCCTCTCCCCTCCCCCAAACCCAGCCTCCTTGGAAAACTGTAACAGTCTTAAAGTCAGATTTAAAATACATTTATATGTTAGTTCTAAGCAAAAAGGTGTATTGGTGCAGGTTTCTTGTTCATTATGCAATGAGACAATGGAGCGTGATATTTTAGATATCCATAAAGGTGAAAATTGCTCTCAAAGGATTGTCACGTGTGAGTTCTGTGAGTTTCCATTGCCAGCCATTGATCTGGCTGAGCACCAGGTAGTGTTTATAAAGAACTTTTGATTTGAGAAGATTTAATATACTTTTGCATTAATTTCAGTTTGATATTTATATCTTTCAGGAAGTATGTGGGAATCGAACAGAAATTTGTCACCTTTGTAACAAATATGTTAGACTTCGTGAAAGATTCAGCCATGAAGCTCGATGCAATGGCATCCAAGATAGTTCTGTGGGCACTTCAAGGTAAGAAGTAACCTATGAAGCACTAACATCTCTCTTGTTCGAAGTGTCGCTATGTGGACACGTTTCCGATACCGACACACCCTAACACTTGTTCGACACTTATGAAGTTTTCAATTTAAAAATGAGTTTTTTGCTGGCTTGAACACCTAAGTGGATACCCTTACACAACTCAGACACTTGAAAAAACATAGAATGTTGGTTCAAAAAGATGAAATACCATCAATTTAAATATTTTATTATATGTTACTCATATTTTATTTCATAAGAGTCTCTCTCTTTGTGTGTGTTTGGGTGTCCTTGTGTCCTATATTTTAAACATTAGTCATGTCGAAGTGTCCGTGTCAAAGTCCGAGTGATCCATGTAGCCAACCTCACCTAGTGGGATAAGGCTTTGTTGTTGTGTTCGTATTTTCTCAGTTGTAGCATTGTAGCTTATTGTTCATAGACCAAATCCTGTAATCTCTCAATATAGTATGCATATCTATTTCTCACTATGCATACATATACATTTTTTTCCTTTCTGTTTTAATTGATATCATCCATTCTGAGGGTTAAGGAATAGTTATGTATCCCAATTATCTTTTTTGGAAAGCCACCTTATAAGTGGAGTTAATGCTTGCATAGCTGTTCCATTTCAAGCTTCTAAACGCACTGTTGGTTACTTCATGTTTCAAATCTTGAGCCTTCACTTAACAAGTTAGGCTGTAAGGAGTAAATCTCCTTGAAATAGTACGAGAATCTCTATGACCAATTGGTCATGAGTTCTTTTCACTTCCACCCTATTCGTAATTAAGTTGAATTCTAGCATAAGGTAGAGTAGGCTTAAGCATTATTCATGCATAAAACCCAAAGAAATCTTGTATGAAAGGGTGTATTAGATATAAAACCAATGGTGAACCTCCCACCCAACAGCTTAAGCCTTTAGTTAAGTTGGTTCAAAACACTTTATACAACTACAAATTGAACCTCCTAAGGTTAATTCTTCTTTATTATATTTATATTGCTTCTAGAAAATCAATGTGTTGCAACTTTTTAATTATGGTAGAAACAATTAGGTATAATTTACAAGTTGCATATCAATACCATTAAATGTAAAGTCATTCATTTGCTTTCACCCAACAACATAAATTTGGAGAGTTGGTTCATGACGTGGACATGGCATCAAAGCTCTTGTGTGATTTTGGGATGGAAATGCTTAATCTCATTATTCCAGTCCCTGCCACCAAGGCGGGATCATTTATCTCCATGACTTTGTGAATTCTCATTGCATATAAGCAGTAATCATTTCCCTATTAATATCTGTTAGTATAAATATTCTATTGCTAACTATATTATTTTAGATGAGTGCTAAGATGTACATTTACAGGAGAGTAGTAAAAACCCATCATTTACTGGTTGTGATACACTGTCACACTGTTCTAACACGCACATTCCACATTCCCAAACAAAAATGGATGAAAATCTTGTGACAATTGGGATAAAGTAGATAGTATTGTGAGAATCTGAGCTTAAATTTATTTAATGGATCAAATAGTGATTTGATACTATTGATGATCGTAGACATACTACACGAAATTATGAGCAAGCAATTATCATCTGTTTGCATAGTATTTGATTTCCCTCATAATTTTACGTCTGAGGACATCAATATTTGATGTTGATTTCATCATTTAAGTAAATATATCAGGAAATGCTTGTGATGTAATTGAATTTCTGATGATACGCCCTCCCTCTTTGCATGGCGTGGTTGTAATAATTTATTTCTGACCTTTTTAATTCTTCACAAGGTCTCTCTCTCTCTCTCTCTCTCTCTCTCTTGCTTATAATTAAGCTATTTACTTGTTTGTATGAAGGAATGGGAGGGAAGCTGAGAGAGAGCAAGGTGCTAGAAGAAGGCCTCCTCCGCCGCCGCCACAGAACGACTTCTCAACTAAACGCCTTCTTTTCACGATAGCCATCACTGGTATTGCTGTCATACTGGGGTCTTTTTTCCTACAGAGGAAGGCAGAGTCCAGTGACGTGCATTAGACACAAAGCCGAATCATTTTAGGATCCTGCATTTTCTGTATAATCCATTCCCCTGCATCAGAAGCCGGATGAGATATACTTTTGCTAATGTGATGTAGTAGAAGTGTAGAACACAATCGGTATTGTCAATTTTATAAAATATATGTTTAGTAATATACTTCATTGAGAATGACTGTAGCTCTGCATTTGATGAAAATAATTGAAAGTTTTAGGAAATCTTATGTTCCTTTTTTATTTATTATGATACCGTAATGTTAGAAATTGAACGCTCTGCTAAGTGCTAAGGATTCTGTTGAAGACCTTAACCATGTGTTATTTTTGTACCATGGTCGCTAAAGCATGGGTAAAAGGTCATTTAATGTATCATCTCTCTCTGTGACAGATTTACAACTAGTATGCCTAACATGGCTGTTAATTCAAATGCAGAGGCTCCCCTTAGACATAGAAACAGAGAAAGAAAATGATACAAAGAACATATCCTGCTTTCTTGTCATTTTCCTTTCTTTTTTAATTGAGGTTTTGTTCAGATAAAACTAGATATATTTGTCATAACATTTTTTTTTATAGTTATATAGAGTCAAAAATAACAGAAAATTGGTAGAGGTACTTTTTAACAATTGCAAAGAATGTCATGCAAAGCACTTGTGAGATGAATCAGGAAATGTTTGGAAAGTTTTTTTAGGAACACTTTAAGAGAAGAAAAAATAAAATGAGTTTTTTCATAAACTAAAATAAATTATCCATTAGTTAGTTTGTAAATGTTCTCTCATCCTTAAGAGAAAATTATATGATTTTTGATCTTGTGAAGAGGAGAGCGAGACCTACAAGAAGTCAAGGACATTGAAGACATGAGAGATCTTATTATAAATAACATTTTCTGAAAGTTTGATTTTTAAATAAATTGAATAATGTCATGTGAATTTATGTATGCACATAGCTGACTTCACTTAGAAAGATAAGACTTTGTTGTTTTTTCACTTCTATTTTAAACTCTGGTCTACCTCAAATTAACAATTTAGATATCATATCACAATAGAATTTGTTATCAAATAATTTGAATTAATAATAAATCATTTTTAATTAAAAATTTTATAGCCTTAAATAATTTGGAGAGCCTAAGACAACTACCAACTTGATCTTACAGTTTCCTCGACCATGATTACGTACGATATACAAAATTTCAAATTTGTGCTCCCTGTAGCCTTATAAAATTTCGAAGATATCACTTCCTCTTTACTTTAGAATCAAACATGTATTTTGTGAGATGTTTGTTGCGGGCATCACACATGACAAAACTATTAGTCAAGTAGGAGAATTGTTATTGTTCAATAATAATAAGTCACAATCCTAAACGTGCACGGCTACAGTGGCGATTGAGTAAAGAATTGACCATGAAAACCGAAGGAATAAAATGTAAGTAAATATTGCTTGGCCTTTAGTTGAAGGAAACCAGACCAAAAACTCTTATCTATAGAATCTCAGAACTTGCATGACAAATAAATTAAGTCTGCGCAAAAATATGTTGTATGAAAAGATATAGCAACTAGCGAAGATCCTTCACCATGGCCTCACAAGCAGTGCAGTTGCGTATCGAAGACAATCAAGTAATGCATCGTTTTCTTTATTTTTTTATATATATATTCAAAAGTTTCAGGAAATATATATTCTGAATTTATGGCAAAATGAATTTGGAATTGAAGGTGATTATGGACAATTGCATCCTGCAAGTGTATTTATCCAATCCAGGTGGAGTAGTTACGAGAATACAATATAATGGCATTGATAATCTGCTTGAAGTTCTTAGTGGAAGTGAGCATAGAGGGTAAGTGTACACTATTCATATCTAGTGTTTCGATCTTAATCGTTTTTCCTCACTATTCATGTGACTTTATGGTTACTTACTTTAATAAATGAATTCATAGGTATTGGGATGTTGTTTGGAGTGAAGCCGGAAGTACAGGAACAACTGGGACATTTGAACGGTATATGATAAGTGCCTCATAAATTAAGTTCCATTTTTAATTAACTGACCGAAATATTATTAGATATTCTATATCATAAACCAAAACACTTGAACTGTGGCTGTAAATAATTAATGATGTCTTTAGTACCGTTAGGACGAGGTTATTTGTTTATAATTAATTGGCTACACTACGTGCAGGATTGTGGGAACAAGTTTTAACGTTGTAAGTGAAAATGAGGAACAGGTTGAAATCTCATTTACAAGAAAGTGGGATCCATCTCTGAAGGGAAAGAGAGCACCTCTAAATATTGACAAAAGGTACCCCTTTATATATGTTGCTAACTATATAAGATTTGATCAATGAGTCATGAATCATGATGATTAATTAATTACATTTAAACAATTAATATTTGTGTAGGTATGCGATGGTTCGTAATTCCTCAGGCTTCTACTCTTATGCCATCTTTGAACACCTAAAGGAGTGGCCTGCTTTCAACATACCTCAAATAAGGATTGTTTACAAGCTTCGTAAAGACAAGTATGGGGTAACCTTATGAAATATATATTCCTTTTCTTCTTTATTTTCATACTTAAATATTCTATTAGGAGGTGATTTTGTTTGCTTTATTAGCTTAAACCAATATTTGACAAAAACGTACGCGTGAATTAATTAGCTTTGGAGCAAAGATGATTTTGAGAGGTTACTTTACTTGTGTAGGTTTCATTACATGGCAGTGTCGAATAACAGACAAAGATTTATGCCTCTCCCAGATGACAGATCGAGCAAAAGAGGAAAAAAATTAGTTCCCCCGGAGGCTGTTTTGCTCGTCAATCCTGTGGAGCCAGAGTTTAAGGGAGATGTACCTTTCTAATTTCAAATTAATGCTGCTAATTTTAGCTAACAAAAGATTATCAAACCAACTTTTTATTTTTCTTTCTAAAACCACACAATTTTATAAGAATTAAAAATATTTTAAAGAATACATATACAAACCAACCCTTACTCTATAACATTGTTCGTGCTTAATGAAATTTATTATTGGCCGATTAAGGTGGATGACAAGTACCAATACTCAAGTGAGAACAAAGATCTTATGGTTCACGGGTGGATAAGTTCCCAATCCGAAACTGATCCAGCCATGGGGTTTTGGGTAATCATACCCAGCAATGAGTTGGGAAAAACTTTATACACCAGCCAAATGACTCATACACCCAGAAAATTTTTAAAATACCGAAACTACCCTTCATTATTTTTGATATAGGCTGAGGACTCTGAGCAGCTGCAGCACGCGATATGGTTTCATATTTTTATTATCAAAGCTTTCCATTTTGGTAGTGGTTGAGTGCATTGTGCTTTGTAGCTGTGCGTTTTGGCCGGTGGTGTTTGGCTTGCCGTTGGTGGGTGGCTCGGAGTGGCTCGGAGTTGCAGACAGCGGTGGTGGTG
>PYAF01005508.1:400267-410650 GCA_007407185.1 Glycine tomentella
TTTGTTTGGTCAGGGATACCAATTTTGGACTAGAGCAAACGAGGAAGGGTACTTCTCAATCGATAATATACGCAGTGGGGATTACAATCTCTATGCATGGGTTCCAGGTTTCATTGGAGAGTATTGGAATAATGTTGTCCTCACCATAACACCAGGTTATTTTAATTTCATTTTTTTATTATATTTTATTTTCATTTTATTGGACAGGGCATGTAACCCCTGAATGTTCCTTTAAAATAAACTAGTTTTATAAACTATACAAATAAACTATGCTATTCTTTAATTTGTTGTACACAATAGTTTTAAAATCGCACATATATGCATTATAATTAAAAAAACATATTTGTGGAACAATGTGATCGAATCATAAATTATTATATATTATAAATTTATTGATACGTATGAAATTATTTAAGACAGTATTTTGGTTCTGAAGAGGGAAATAGAATAGATGAAAATAAGAGAAATAATTAGAGAAAAGAGAAATAAAGTATAAATAAAATTGAAAGTTGAATTGTTTATTTAAAAGAAATAGGTGAAAAATAAGATAAAAAAAAGTTAAGTAACAGAATAAAAATACAATTTTATCCTTAGAATTCTCTTCATGCAAGTCAGACTTCTTTCCACAAATTTATGATTTATGGGGGTAAAAATATAAATGTATCATTTTCACATCTGTAACACAAGGAAGGAACTATGCCTAGTGGGACCTACAGACCCCATCTTAACTCTGTCCTCAATGTCATGTACCAAACGAAGATGTCTCTTTTCTGTCGTCAGTAAATTAATTTAATCACCAGAATATGATAGACGTGAAATAAAGATTTTAAATTACTTAGATCTTATAATATTATATAAGATTAAAGATTTTTTAATATTTTTATAATTTTTTTTAATAATAGTTCTGATTTGAAGATCTTAAAGAGAGAAAAATAGGAGAAAAATTTATTTTTTTGAATAATATGTACATCTTAAGTGATCTTCTACAAGAATTCATCTTTTATATTGGAGATTTTTTCAACTCCTTTATTGGAAGATCTAATAAAGATCAGATCTTAAACTCAAGATCCTTATTCAAAATCTTGTACTAAAAATACTTTATAACAAACACAACCTAAATGTAAAAGTCATGGCTTGAGTAATAACATCAAACTGTTTTATATTATTATATTATTAGTGCATCATCATTAGCGAATATAGTTTGACTTGGTTGTGTTTTAGTCCATGTTTCTTAAATATTATAATAACAAATGAAATGTGCAGGTTGTGAAATAAACCTCGGTGACATTATTTTTGAGCCACCAAGAGATGGCCCAACATTATGGGAAATAGGCATTCCTGATCGCTCTGCTGCTGGATTCTATGTTCCCGATCCTAATCCCAAATACATTAACATGCTTTTTGTCAACCATCCAGACAAGTCAGCTCCTATATTTACAAATTAAATCCTTGGGTTCAACATGTTTTGCTTTGTGATCCCACCAAACTCCACTATTTGATTAATTTCTTAAGTTTCGTTACCCGTTTATAGGTTTAGGCAATATGGCTTGTGGGAAAGATATGCAGAGTTATACCCAAATGAAGATTTAATTTATACAGTGGGTGTCAGTGACTACACAAAGGATTGGTTCTTTGCACATGTCACCAGGTATGCTCTATGGAGACAACATACAATTATATTGGCTTCTTTAAAAGCACCTATTTTAATTATCCATGAAAGATGAAATTAGTGCATGAAATACAGGAAGCAAGAAGATGGCAGTTACCAAGGAACTACATGGCAGATTAAGTTCAACCTCGATGACGTGGAGACAAGTAAAATCTACAGATTAAGGTTGGCACTTGCAAGTGCAAATATCTCTGAATTACAGGTTTGGAACCTCACCAAACTTTTCTGTGTATAATCTCACATTACATGGATGTATAGTTTTACGATAGGATAATTGATTTTGGATTTAAAATTAATTTTAGATAAATTTTACATGTTTAGTTTGATTTTGAGCAGAAGTAATTTTGAATAATTTTTACTTTGAATAAAAAAATTATATTAAAAACATAAATTACTTTATATCGAAATCAATTTAGTTAATTTCATCTAAACAGGCACTGCGACCAATTTGTTGAGTATTTTCACTTTCTATTCTTGTTTCATTCCATGATATTTTTGGTCTGAATATTATAGGTTAGAGTGAATGATCCAAAACAAGATCCTCCTCTGTTCACTACGGGAGTGATTGGGAAGGACAATGCAATAGCTAGACATGGAATTCATGGACTCTACTGGCTATTCAGCATAGATGTGCCTGGTCTTCTGCTAGAGAAAAGCGTTAATATTATATTTCTAACACAAACTATGGCTAGTGGCCCCTTGGCCCTCTTCCAGGGGATAATGTATGACTATATTCGTCTAGAAGGTCCTAACCCTTTTCCTCCCCAAAAAATATATTAAAATTGTTTATTCAATAAGAACATGCTACAACAGTTTTTGCATTTTCGTATCTTTCACCTTGGTTGTTTGTATTGTACATACTGATATTCAACATTGGATTGGAAATAAGTTGATTGCAAATTAACTTGTGTTCTAGTCATTTAATGAATTAAGACTTATAACAAGAATTTTAAATTTATTCCCAGTTTTATTATGTAGATGTAACATCTGGATTTGAGAGTCGTCCCAAAATCTGTTGGAAAATGTTAGCCACTTAAGTAAATGTCAATATGGAGGGTTCTAAAAAGTGTTGCAGAATTTTTACAACAATCAATCGCATACAAGGGGTATAGTTTGTGGTCTTTTTCTTTTTTTTACCAAAACCCTTTAGTTTCTCAATGGGACTGTTATCTCTCTTTTTTAGGAGAAAGGGAAATTTGTTTTTATATATTGGAAATAATAAGCAATTAGTTCTTTTTAGATTGATGAATTATGGTTCTCCTAATTCTTTGTTTGGCCAATATTAGATATCTACTCATTAATCCTATATTAGTTTTAAAAGTGATAATTTTGAAGCTTGCATTGAAATTGACCAAATTTAAGATAAGCACGACGAATTTCATCTTGTTGATTTATAAGATATTTTCATATTGGAGTGCAAGATCTTTTTCTAATAAAGCAAGATCAACTTCTTTAACTACCTTTTTATTTTCAATTCTAGGAGACTTTGAAGAAAGAGTCTCGATATTCAACAATTCAACATTAGAAGTAGATAATGACAAAGACTCACTATTTTTTCTCTTAAAATAAGCATCAATGATAATAGCACCCTTCCCCATAATGTTTCTGTGGGTCAATCACAAACAATATTAAGTATCAATGGCAATCACGTAAAGTAAATAACTGTTATATTTTGAATGAGATGCACACAGCACATTGCACAATATTAACAACCGAAACAGTAGTTTATGTTTTTTTTTATTTTGTTTCAGATTTAACAAAAACGGGTTTAACCCAACATGGTAAGGGGTGCATGTGTAAAAACAAGGGGTTCAAATAACAGTTTATTTTATTTTAGAAGAAGAACAACAGGCAAGAGAAAGAAAAAAAGAGGAAAAAAGAAAGGAACGAGGAAATACCTGAAACTCTTTTCTTTCACTTATTTACCGAATGAAACAACTTTTTTGACTTCTTTTGTTCTCTTGCGATTTGTGTTTCTTTTTTCTCATTTATGTCCATACCTCTCCTTTTTATAATATTCTTTCTCCCTCTTTCTCTTTATTCTTTTCCTTTTTATTATTATTTTTTCCCATTTTATCATCTTCCTTTCCTTTTTTCTTTTTCTGTTATCTCTCTTTCCTATTTTATTTTTATTACATTTTTCCTTTTTTATATATTTTTTTCCTTTTTATGTTTTCTTTTCTTTTTATTGTTTAATATATTTTCTTTTTCTTTTTCTTTTTTTTACTATTTATATTTTTTTTTCTTTCCCCTTTTATTTTTTTAATTTTTTTTTTCATTTTCATTTTTTTAATTATTTCTTTTAAGGGGACGATCCGTTCCACCTCTAGTTATGGACTTACCCAATTAGAGCATGTAAAATTAAGCAACTAACTAAATATGATATGAAATAGAAAACCTGAATATCCCAATATTATAATGATCATATAACTAAACAATGGGAAACATCATACATTAATTAATTCAAATCAAATCAATGGGAAAATAATTAGTGGTCCGCAGATCGATAGGAAGGCAAACAAAGTTATAATACTTTATGGAAGTTCTGCAATGTCTTCCTTTCCTATTTGTTGTTGTTGGCAAATATGCATAGTTCCTTTCAATAATTTTTCATTTGTCTTCTTTACACATGGTAGCTCGTGGGTGACTATAAGATTCTAAAATAAAGTGAAAGGTCTCACGTGATTTAGTTGATTCTATACTAGACAAGAAGTCAGAAATTTACATGGCAAAGCAAAAGGACTGAACCCGAATATTTAAAAGCACACTTCTAAAGTCACATGGATAAATCCTATTATAGTCACTATCCCAATATGCATGATTTCTAGAGTGATTTCTATAATGTAAAAATCTATACATTGATATGTATCAAAATTATATGTTACCACTTCTTATTATTTTAGCACGAATAAGTTTTTAAAAACTAAATCAAATATTACTCAAGATTAATAATGCCCCAATAACTAAATAATTCAATTGACTTTATTACTAATTAAAAATGAAATACTAAATATTTATTATAATAATTCAACAAATAATTTTACATCTTTAGAAAAATTATAAAGTTACCTACGACAATTGACACCAAGTGGTAGTAATTTGTGTTCTCTAATCAAGTGCTCCGTGTTTTTAGCAGAAACAATTTCATTTCAATATCATAATTACTAAAAAAGAAAAACTATATAAAGTTTAAATAAAATCACAATAATTTAAACAAGTTATTTTAATTAATTTAAAAAGGCTTCATCTTCAATTTCATTACTGGGAACTGTGTTTTCAGTTATACTGGCAAAGAAAAACATGCAGGTTTCAATTTCCTTTATTAACTTGTTAATCTTGTCTTAGACGGTGTCCACATTGGCATAAAAGTAGCTTTATATTTTAATCAATCAAGCTTTCGAAAAAAGAAATCAATCAATTCTCACTTACATTAGGTGAACTTGGTTTGCAGAAAATTGTGGTGTAAGCTAGTTAATTTGTCATGTCATGACAATTTTATATATGGAGAAAAAATGTCAAAAAAATTAAGGGCAGTATTTTCATAATAACGGTGTCAAATGAGATATTTAACTTAATTAATTGAAAATGATACGTGAGTTATGATAATTTTTTAGTATTTCTTTTTTATTAATATGGATAAAAAGATATATGCAAATTAAGGTAACAATTATAAATATTAGGAAGAAGATTTTTTTTGGACATACTTATTTGATTTTTATTTGGCTCAAATAGAAATGTTTTTTATATAAAAAAAGTACAAGTTATGTTTTTTTTTAATGTGATTTTTAAAAAATAACAAGTGGTTTTGTAATTAAAATTTTATAATTTTAAATAATGTTGGTTATAATTGCAGGCTAAAGTGTATATGATCATTAGACAAAATGTATTATACTATATTAGAAGGTGGGGGAAAATGTGTAAAATTATGTGAATTTTTGGGGGAAACTAGTGTGAAATCAGGTAATGTGGTGAACCATTTCCTCATCACATGATCGTCAGCTAGTAAAAAACTATCATGCTCTAAATTTACACAATAATATGATATCATTATCACATTATGTGACATGCTACGAAAGGCCAACGTGTTCCTCGCTCTGGCAAATCACTGATGAAGAAATATAGTAAAACCATATTTATCAAACTTTTTTGGAGCAATGCATGATGTCTTGTTCCAAGCCTCTCTGGAAAGATCTATGTCACTCACAGCAAGCACTGTTTATTTAACAACTGGAAATGAATACTTTTGTTTAGACGTTGTTTCTTAAAATGTATTAGAAAAGAACTAATTTCAAATTAATATTACATTTATATTATATCCTTCCGTAAAATGTTATGATTAAGGACAAAAGGGAATATTAAAAATTTTGCAACCTACGCATGTAGGTTGTATATATTACCTTATGTATAATATACGAAATTTCAAACTTATGTATAATATACGAAATTTCAAATTTGTGCACCCTATCATAACTCGCAAATTTGGAAGATATCACTTCCTCTTTAGTACTTTAGAATCTCGTATCAAAGGCTCAAACATATATTTTGTGATGTTAATTTGTTGTGCGTATTACATATGACAAAAACTATAAGCCAAGTCAAAGACACTATTGTTTATAATAAGTCGCAATCCAAAACGTACACGTCTACATACAGAGGCGATTGAGTAAAGACATGACCATGAAAACCGAGCAAAATAAAGTTAAAAGAAAAATTACTTGGCCTTTAGTTGAAGGAAACCAGACCAAAGACTCTTATCTCACCAACCTCAAGAATGTGCATGATAAATAAATACTCTGTAGCAAATATATATATATTATAGGACAAGATATAGCAACTAGCGAAGATCCATCATCACCATGGCCTCACAAGCAGTGCAATTGCGTGTTGAAGACAGTCAAGTAAGAGATTGTTTTCTTCTATATATTCAAAGTTTTGTAATAATTAATATTCTGAAATTTTGGCAAATTGAATTTTGGAATTGCAGGTGGTTATGGACAATGGCATACTGCAAGTGTATCTATCAAATCCAGGTGGATTTGTTACTGGAATACAATATAATGGCATTGATAATCTGCTTGAAACTCTTAACAAGAAGGATAATAGAGGGTATGTACGTGCACACTGAGATTCACATCTTGTGTGTGATCAATCATTTTCCCTCACTATTAATTCATGAGACTTTATATGGATACTTTTAATAATGAATTCATAGGTATTGGGACGTTGTTTGGAGTGAAGCTGGAAGTACGGGAACAACTGGGACATTTGAACGGTATGTGATCATTGCCTCTCATAAGTTTAGTTCCCATTTTATATTAAGCCAAATGTTACTACTTAATTATTAGAGATTATCATAAACCAAAACATGATGAATCAAGGTTTGAATTTCCGCTGAAAGAAATGTCCACGTTTAGTATCTGATCGTGTTTCAAACAAGATTGTCTCAGAGAAGACCTATGGGAAACCAAAAAAACACTTGAACTGTGGCTGTAAATAATGATGTCTTTAGTACTGTTATGACGAGGTAGTTTGCAATTAATTGGCTACAATGCACTGACGCAGGATTGTAGGAACAAGTTTTAATATTATAATGGAAAACGAGGAACAGGTTGAAATCTCATTCACAAGAAAGTGGGATCCAACTCTGAAGGCAAAGAGAGCACCTCTAAATATTGACAAAAGGTACTCTTTTATATAGTATGTTGCTAACTATATAAGATTTTATTTTGATCAATGAGGCATAATGATTAATTAATTACATTTAAACAATTAATATTTGTGCAGGTATGTGATGCTTCGTAATTCCTCAGGATTCTACTCGTACGCCATCTTTGAACACTTACAACAGTGGCCTGCTTTCAACATACCTCAAATAAGGATTGTTTACAAGCTTCGAAAAGACAAGTATGGGGTAACCTTATGAAATAGAATAGTATATTCTTAATCTTCTTCATTTTTTGTGCACTAAATTAGCTTGCTGCAAAGATAATTTTGAGAGGTTGCTTATGTAGGTTTCATTATATGGTCGTGTCGGATGAAAGACAAAGATTTATGCCTCTCCCGGACGACAGATTACCGGGAAGAGGAAAAGAATTAGTTCCGCCAGAGGCAGTTTTACTTGTTAATCCAGTGGAACCAGAGTTTACGGGAGAGGTATACCTTTTTAATTTAATAAGAAAAAATATTAGACCTGCAATGCAACTCTTAAAAAAAGAAAAACGAAAATGATAATAATACTCTTACTTAATTAGTTCTAAATTATTTTTGGATCATTATTAGTGTGAAATATTTATCAATTTATTAATAAGTAATCTTCACTCAAAAAAATCTGATTGATCACTTTTATAAAATCTTCTATTTTTAACTATGTTTTTATATATTTTATTATTTGTTTTTTATCACAAGACTTGAATTTAAAACCTTTAATAAAATATAATATTATTATTTTCATTTCTTTTTCAATTTATTTTTTTCATCATATTATATATTTTATTTTATTTTATCTTTTTTTTTCTCTTTCTATTTCTCTCTTTCTTTAACCTTTTGTATTAAAAAAAGTTAAATTGAAATATAGTCCCTACTTTATTTCTATGTTCAACTTTTCTTTTTTGTTTTTATAAAAGAATCTACATTTTGATCCTTGCATGAAAAAATATTTACAAATTAATCTCAACCTTTGTTGAAGTTATAATGGAGTTAGAATTATTTTCGGGGACTAAAAAAGTAGTGTAAGAATTAAAATGTAAAATTGCTAAAATGAAAATTAATGTGAAGTATAACAAGCTGTTATAACTTTAGCAAATCGTAGGAATCAATTTGTAAATGTTTTTCATGTAAGACTAATTAAAGTATGGAGTTTTTTCATACAGCACTAAAACAAAACAAAACATATCCGGATTACAACTATGATTTAACCTTCTTAAAAATGAGATATATATATATCTATCATCTGTCAAAAAAGAAACTATATAATTATTAGATCACTATATTATTGAAAAATATACGTCTAGACCTCGTTTACTCTCCTTTGTTTCAAACACACAAAAATATATTTAACTGAAACACATTGAATTTAAATATTTTTTATATTATAAACAAATCATAGATCACTATATTATTGAAAATCATTAACTTTTGTGATAATTATTTTTAAAATTATTCTTAGATTGTAAGTTAATTAGTTGACGATTTATAAAAAAGCTACACAAACAATATATCAAAACGAAACCTAACTAAAATACATAATAGCCTTTAAATTTTTGTCAAATGCTGCTAATTCTAGCTAAAAAAATAATTAAACCATTTTTTATTTTTTTTTAAATAAAAAAATTCTATAAGCTTTAAAACTATTTTTAAATTATAATACATAGACAACCCATCCCTTACTCTATAACATTATATTTGCTTAACGAAATTTATTGTTGACCGATTAAGGTGGATGACAAGTACCAATATTCAAGTGAGAACAAAGATCTTATGGTTCATGGGTGGATAAGTTCGCAATCCGAAGATGATCCAGCCATGGGGTTATGGGTAATCTTACCCAGCAATGAGTTTCGATCAGGTGGCCTAGTTAAACAGAACCTTACTTCCCACGTAGGCCCAATAAGCCTCGCGGTAAGTTTTTCGTTGTGAAGGTGAAGCATAAACTCACCTATTACCATTAGTATTAGTTGTTAATGAGTGTTAGATTAATTTCAATGAAAAACTATTACATATTTACATTTGTTCTGATTCTTATTAATTGGCTAAATACAAATAGCTTGCAATATTGTTGTATGTGTCAGATGTTTCTTAGTGCTCACTACGCAGGAGAGGATATAGTTTTGAAACTCCAGCCTAATGAACCGTGGAAGAAAGTTTTTGGGCCAACTTTTGTTTATCTCAACACTTTGTTAAATGGTGATGACCAGTTAGAGCTCTGGGAGGACGCCAAAAATCGGGTTTTAATTTTATTATCAAGTTGTTAATTAGACTTATCTTATGGAGATTTTTAGATTCATGTAGGAAAATTATATAACAAAGGATTAACAGCAAGGAGTTTGGCTCCTCCTCACCAAAAAAGGAATTAATATATATATAAACTACTAACTCTAAGAAAACCAAAAATGGTTTGTAGATGAAGGAGGAGGTTCAAAGTTGGCCCTATGATTTTCCAGCTTCAAAAGATTTTCAAAAGTCTAGCCAACGGGGCAGTTTGTGTGGCACATTACTAGTTCGAGACAGGTACGTAACACCAAATAATATAAGACTATGAACTCCCACTTTTACATTACCGACCACTCTATTTTACGAAATATTATTCACATTAGTCTGAAAAATATAACGCAAAAAGATTAAAGTAAATGATGTTGTGTAAAATTAAGAACAAAATGTAACTTTTGTAAAGTGAATATTTCAGTTGTGTAAGTGACGAGAACATAATAGCAGAAGGCGCATACGTAGGACTGGCACCACCAGGAGAAGCTGGATCCTGGCAAAGAGAATGCAAGGTTTAAACTACAGAAGCATATATCAAAATTGAGTTTATATATTGTTTTATTGTTCTCCACCAAATAACCAAACACTTCAACATTTACATGTGTAAGTAGTACATGGGCAGCAATATTAAGTTATTAACTTTCGAGGCCTATTTTGTTTGGTCAGGGATACCAATTTTGGACTAGAGCAAACGAGGAAGGGTACTTCTCAATCGATAATATACGCAGTGGGGA
>PYAF01005508.1:410750-424020 GCA_007407185.1 Glycine tomentella
TTTGTTTGGTCAGGGATACCAATTTTGGACTAGAGCAAACGAGGAAGGGTACTTCTCAATCGATAATATACGCAGTGGGGATTACAATCTCTATGCATGGGTTCCAGGTTTCATTGGAGAGTATTGGAATAATGTTGTCCTCACCATAACACCAGGTTATTTTAATTTCATTTTTTTATTATATTTTATTTTCATTTTAATGGACAGAGCTTGTGACCCCTGAATGTTCCTTTAAAATAAACTAGTTGTATAAACTCTACATACAGAACTATACTTATCTTTAATTTGTTGCAAACAATAGTTTTAAAATCACACATATATGCACTCTAATACAAAAACACATTTGTGGATTTAGTGAGTAAAGAGAAAGAAAAAAAACCTTATGCACCTTCTAATCACAAATTATCATATATTATAAATTTATTGACTCTTATAAAATTAGCATAGTACTGTATTTTGTTTATGAGGAGGAAAATAGAATAAATGAAAATAAAAGAGAAATAATTAGAGGAAAGAGAAATAAAACTGAAAGTTGAATTGTTTGGTTTAAAAAATATAGATGAGAAATAAGATTAAAAAAAGTTAAATAATTAAATAAAAATACAATTTTGTCCTTACAACTCTCTTCATGCAAGTTGGACTTCTTTTCACAAATTTATGATTTATGGGGGTAAAAATATAAATGTATCATTTTTACAACTGTAACAAGGAAAAAACTAGGCTTAATGGGACCTACATACCCAACTTAACTCTGTTCTCAAATGTCATGTACCAAACGAAGATTTCTCGTTTCTGTCGTCAGTAAATTAATTTAATCACTTATAACAAACACAACCTAAAAGTCATGGCTTGAGTAATAACATCAAACTGTTTTATATTATTATATAATTAGTGCATCATCATTAGCGAATATAGTTTGACTTGGTTGTGTTTTAGTCTATGTTTCTTAAATATTATAATAACAAATGAAATGTGCAGGTTGTGAAATAAACCTCGGTGACATTATTTTTGAGCCACCAAGAGATGGCCCAACATTATGGGAAATAGGCATTCCTGATCGCTCTGCTGCTGGATTCTATGTTCCCGATCCTAATCCCAAATACATTAACAAGCTTTTTGTCAACCATCCAGACAAGTCAGCTCCTATATTTACAAATTAAATCCTTGGGTTCAACATGTTTTGCTTTGTGATCCCACCAAACTCCACTATTTGATTAATTTCTTAAGTCTCGTTACCCGTTTATAGGTTTAGGCAATATGGCTTGTGGGAAAGATATGCAGAGTTATACCCAAATGAAGATTTAATTTATAGAGTGGGTGTCAGTGACTACACAAAAGATTGGTTCTTTGCACATGTCACCAGGTATGCTCTATAGAGACAACATACAATTGTATTGGCTTCTTTAAAATCACCTATATTAATTATCCATGAAAGATGAAATTAGTGCATGAAATACAGGAAGCAAGAAGATGGCAGTTACCAAGGAACTACATGGCAAATTAAGTTCAACCTCGATGACGTGGAGACAAGTAAAATCTACAGATTAAGGTTGGCACTTGCAAGTGCAAATATCTCTGAATTACAGGTTTGGAACCTCACCAAACTTTTGTGTATAATCTCACATTACATGGATGTTTAGTTTTACGATAGGATAATTGATTTTGGATTTAAAATTAATTTTAGATAAATTTTACATTTGATTTTGAGCAGAAGTAATTTTGAATAATTTTTACTCTGAATAAAAAAATAATATTAAAAACATAAATTACGTTATATCGAAATCAGTTTAGTTAATTTCATCTAAACAGGCGCTGCAATCAATTTGTTGAGTATTTTCATTTTCTATTCTTGTTTCATTCCATGATATTTTTGGTCTGAATATTATAGGTTAGAGTAAATGATCCAAAACAAGATCCTCCTCTGTTCACTACGGGAGTGATTGGGAAGGACAATGCAATAGCTAGACATGGAATTCATGGACTCTACTGGCTATTCAGCATAGATGTGCCTGGTCTTCTGCTAGAGAAAAGCGTTAATATTATATTTCTAACACAAACTTTGGCTAGTGGCCCCTTGGCCCTCTTCCAGGGGATAATGTATGACTATATTCGTTTAGAAGGTCCTAACCCTTTTCCTCACCAAAAAATATATTAAATTTGTTTATCGACTATGAACCTGCTCCTACTTACAAACACCTTCGGCAATTAAATATCAATCATCCTGTTTGCTTGTATTGTATACACGTAGATATTAGACATTTGGCTTGTGATGATTGCATATTGCAGCTATTTTATAGTTATCAAAAGATGTTCCCATTTTCTAGGTCCACGAATTAATGGGTTTGTTCTAATCTCTTTTTGTTGCCAACTTGTTAATGGGTGATTTTTTGTAAAGAGGATTCATATTCTTGTCCATGAGAAGTGTACTTGGGGGTAAAAAGCCAAGTTTTTTGGCCTTCGGTGACCTTCAGAAATAAAATAGAGACTAAAACTAAAGTGCAAAAGTGATATTAAAGAAATTACGTTGGATTAATTCATACTTAATTAACAATATTACATCCATGTGTAAATTGGAACTACTAAAAAACATTTGTTTCCCACTTTCCCTTATGCATCAGTGGCAGAAAAAAAGACAGAAATTTGGTAGTAATTAACTAGTGAAAAGCGAAAAATTATGCAGATTTATTGAGTCTGTTCTTTATATCTTCAGCAGCATCCGTAGCCTCAACTTGCATCTTGGTAGCCTCAAGTTCAGCTTCACTTGCTTCCTTCTCATTTTTTGCAGTAATAGTCTTCACCTGTTTTTTATTTTTCAAACAAAAAAAACTAAGTCTTCCCTTACACGAAGCCATTTCAATTAATAATAATAATAATTCACCACAACACCAGAACAAAAAAAATGAAAAGGGCTAGTTTGGATTTCGAACCTGACCCACAAAAAACGCTTTTACATATCGAAAACCTTCCTGTAATGAAGCTGCGAAAGACAAACAACCCTTCCTCAAACGAGACACCGACGAGGTCTTCTTATGATTTGACAAAGTTGTTGAAGATGAAGAATCCATGTCTCCCATTGCTACTTGATATATTATTAATATTACCAGGAAAAAAAAAAAATACCTTCCCTGTCAAATTCAGAGTTTGAAAGAGACAATAGTAGTAACAGTATTTTTCACATACAAACTGAACCAGTTTTCTCTTTTAAGAAACAAAAATGAGATAAGTACTGAGTTAGGCTTACACGTTTCTGGAATATTGCTTCGTTTTTTATATACGTGGCAGCTACATAGACTATACGCGTCAGTTACCTTTCTACTCACCCCTGGGTGATTGATTTAGTCTTTGGAATGTGTCTGAAGGTTATGATATAAAATTAGTTAAAAAAATTATTATTAATAGTTAGAAGTTAATAACTAAAAATTGAAAAATTAATTTATTAAATTTAAATATTTAGTAAAATTAATTATTGAAATGATTAAAAAATGTAAAAAAAAATGATAAAATTATGATTCATTTTAAAAAATTATATCGTAGATAAAAAATTAATATTTAAAAAATATTAAAACTTACTAAAAGATTTACTTAATAATTAAATAAAATTTTTAACTAATAAATAAAACTAAAAATTAAGGTCTTGCCCAATATAGCTTAAGTATGAATTGCAAAATTATCGATTTATATTTCATCATCATCTATATGTGTGTTTGATATTTGCTTAAACACAACCATTGAACGTGCCTTAATTGAGACTGCAGAAAATTTTCGCAGGAACGTCCACATATTTAAGACGCGTGGTATACTTTGAAATTTTGAACACGTAACCTAAGTATAGAACTTTCATCTTATTAAATGCAGCAGCTTCACCTTATGCAATTTATTTGTGCAGTTAACGGCAGAGTAGCTCCATACTAAGGTAGTAACTGGTTTCGGAGAATTGACCAGAGAAGAAAGAATGTCTCATGTGAATTTAGCAATTTAGCCTCTGTTAGATGCGTTACACATTTTTCTTTTTATATTTCTTTTATTTCGTATCACTCTCTTAAGCAACTCAATGATACTTAAGCTATTTTACAAGTTTGGATTCTTTAAATTAATTCTCAATCAGAATTTAGTCATATTTAAAACTCATTATTCATGTCCAAAAGTATATTCTTCCAATTAAATTAAGGATCTTCCCATGTTAATTGAACTACACCAATTAAGTACATTTTTGTTTATATGAATATGATTTTTTTGTCCTTGAGTCAGATATAATTGGTATACACAATTCACTATATTAAATAGTAATATCTCACTAAATAAATTATTGTTACTCATATACATATAATTAAATTTTACATCATTACATCAATCCTATTCGACTATAAATAAATATGAGTTAATCCTCTAACATTATCTTTAATTTTCATGGATTAAAAAAAATTGAATTAGTCATTTTGTAATTTGTAAATTTATTGGATAAAAGCATTATCATAACATTAACAGAATTTTGAATATAAAAACTAAAATTAATATATCCATGTCCACCACCACCATGGGACCCCACCCCTATCTTTCCTCACCGTGCCATCATCCCAGATCTGAACACAATGACCCCAACGTGGGGTCACGTGAAGCAACACCATGATCCAACAACGTCGTACAATCATCTTACGTAGGACCCATGACTCCTGCGCACGCGACCTCAATCTCTGAGGCCTTGTGTGCTCGACTCTCCATTTTCATATCTACAACGAAAATTCACTTTTAACAAGGGGTGACAAATCCCCACTCCCATATTTTACAAGGATAATTTTGAAAAAAATGTGAAAAGCATCCCAAGAGGGTAGTGCCATTTGCATTTATAAAGTGCCAATAGTAGTTTTCTTTTTATGAGTTATATTTTTGTGGCCTGACGGCCCAATGGGTCAGACCAAAATGACTATTTTACTTTTTTAATCTAAATTTTAAATAAAAAACAAAAATAATATTAGACCAAAATAAGTCAGATTGAATTTGGCTCAATTCTTTTTTATCCAATTTTTTTAGACAAGACCGGGTCGCCTAGTTGAGCTCGACCCATTTTGCTGACTCATTATTAATAATATAAAAATATTTTTATATCTAAATCAAAGACAAATATTAGGATTGACAATAATTTACATATTTTATTCAATCAATTGAATTAATTTTTTTTATTGGAGTTAATCATATGTATTCAAATAGGATTAAAAGACGTAAGGCTTTTTAAAATGAAAAGAAAATTATGGAAAATTAAGATTAATTAAAATAGTTTTTAAATTCAATTTATTAAGAAATAAAAGATATCTTCAAATTTGATATAATATTAAATTTAAATTAAAGTAAAATTGAAATTAGATTTAAGAAATAATATTGAGAATAGAAATATAAGTTAAAAAGAAAATTAAATGTGCACATAACTTAATAAGTATGTGAGTAATTCTTAAAAATATTCTTATTCAAATATCAATATTCAAATTTATATTATAGAGATGAATTATTGTTTTATAAGTATTTTGCAATTCAACAAATTTAACCGATCTAGCATTTTGTTTTGTGAGTGAATGGATTTGTCAATTGTGTTCTTATTTAACTGGAAAAAAATCTGAATAAAAGTTATAGAAAATTGTAACTATATAAGTGTGTATATATATATATATATATATATATAGCATAACTCAATGATAAAAAATATAACAGAACTAAATAGAGAATAAAATAATGTATTAACGATAAGTTGTCAACTTAACAAGGTACACGGGATGCCATATTTTATGTGCCAGCGTCACCTCTCACATGTCAAAAACGTGATCGAGGGCACAATGGTCATTGCACACTGTTCTCCAACCTTCACTATATATACCCTGTCCTCCAAATTCTAGGGTATAAAAAGCCCCAAATTTCTCCAACACTATCGAGCCAATCCCAAACGTTAACTCAGAAGAAGCACCAGTAGAAGAAGAAGAAGAAACAAAACCGAACCACTTTCAACTCTCCAACGTCGCCACCCGATTCGTAATTCGAATTCCATCCTCTTAGATCTCCGTTTTTTGCTGCTTCTGCGTTTTCTCGCTTTCTCCGCAATCGCAATTACCATCTTTCATCGTTTTTATTATTACTTTCAATTCTCTGAATTCCTTCGATTCATTCATGTTCTGTGTCGACGCGTGCGTTTTGTTCGTCGCAGATCGCGTTTCGCAGGCTGCAATGGCGACGTTCGAACTGTACCGCAGGTCGACGATCGGAATGTGCCTGACGGAGACCCTGGACGAGATGGTTCAGAACGGCACTCTCAGCCCCGAGCTCGCGATTCAGGTTCTGGTCCAATTCGATAAGGTACGGTTTTTTTTTCTTCTTCTTTTGGTTATGACGGTTCGGTTTCTGTTTCTGGATCTGTTTTAACGTTCTTTTTATTTTATTCGCATGTGGATAATATTTTAGTCCATGACTGAGGCTCTGGAAACACAAGTTAAGAGCAAGGTCTCCATCAAGGTAACATAACACCGTTTATTTTTCCACAATTCCACTTTTATTTTGGTTGAGATGTTAAATTTTGGATATGGCTTGGACATTTATTTACTCTTCTGCGGTTGGTTGTAGTTAGGGTTGGAAGTGACTTTAGGTATTTGAATGTAATCGAGTCTTGTTTGAATTTCTCTCTTTTTTTTTCCTCAATGAGTTAAGCTTGACTTTCTTTAATTCCTTTATGTACAATTAGCGAAAACGATTTAGTAATTAGTTGAAAATTGAAATTAAGTTAAATGCTAATGTTTACTGAATTCAAGCATTGTTGAATTAAGTTAAGTTAAATGTATTTCATGTTAAAGTCAATTCACGTGGTAAAGGAGCTATAACATGTGAAAGTTGAAATTTGTCTTATTTATTAAGAAGCCAAAAAATTTCAGCTATTCAATGCATTTTTTTGTTATATGTTCCGCAAAATTTGATCCATGTCCAAGTCCGACCCAACACTTCCTAGCTTTGATGTCTTATATTTATTGGACATGAAAGCATGCTCTTATATGCATTTGTTATGCATTTGTAACACCCTCTGAAACGTCCAATCAGTCATTCATGAATTGAGCTGCTAGCAAGCTTTCAAGCTAGCAAGTTTCTCTTCCAGACCTAGTTGTGAATTTGTGCAATTTGGTGTGTGAGGACTGAGGACATGTTTGCTTTTTTGTTGCTGATATAGCCTTGCTTTCTTTATTGGTCATGCTAATAGTGGACTGCGGCAAAGAGCTGCCACCCCAAAAAATGCTATAGCAAGATTTTGAATGTGTTTGTGTTTAATAATATGTTCTCATGTTCTATTTATATATATATATATATATATATATATATATATATATTTATAGATTATTAAATGTTATATATTTTTCACTATTTTTCAATGTTCTTAAATACTATTTGTAGAGTAGTAAGAGTACCCTATAGTTTTATAATATATGATTAATATTTTTTTTTTATAGAGATATACGATTAATATAAAAAAAGCAAAAAAGAGCCTTCCCAACTGTAGGAATGTTTGAGGTGGAAAGTGGTCCATTTTTATTTTCTTATTTTTCTTCACCATTTATTGTTTGAAAGTCACATGTATTGTTTTTAGTTACCTGTACGCATTGAATGCAATAAAATTATTTTAAAATGTTGATCATAGAACAGATAAAGCTTTTTCGGTTAAAGTCCCATATAGGCTTAAGGTAGTGCTGACTGCTGAGATAAAGTATATAAATGGGGAGCAATCCTTACCTTACAAGCTGGTTTTGTAGGGTTAAGTTAGGCCCAAACTCCCATTGTTACACTTTCATTAAATATCTTTTGTTATTTTCATGATTGAGTATTGGTTTTTTGAGTGAAAAAGTATGTTCATTAAAAATTAAATTTATGGTTGAACCGAGCATTCTGCATTTGTTATTGAACTCAATTACAAGACATTGGTCTTCCTTTCTACAAAAACTATTAATACCAACAGAGGTTATTCAAACTGCGAATGTTGGCATGATTATCCATCTATAAATACCTTTCCACTCAATTTTATGGCTTTTAGACATTTGAGATTCATTTGTTAGGTGTGCAGTCTACTAATTATATATAAACTGCTGATGGCTGATTTCTGAAAATGAAGCTAAGCATATGTCCTTTTTTTTGTCATGGCGGCTTGCTGTATTTTTTGTCATTATTACTACCATAGCCATCAGATTATTGATTATGACTGTTAAGATTTTCTTTTGCAGTCATTCACCCTATGATCTCTCTTGGTCTTGCTTGCTTCCCTTTTTTTCTTTTTTCTTTTTTGGTGTGGGAGTGGGCTAAAACCAGACATATGGATTTGTTTATGTAGCGTTTTTATTTGTGGTGATGCTTGGTTGGAAGAGTTTTGATTTGTTTCTCCTGGTGAGTCTATATGGGTAACAGAAAGTAGAACTTTTTTGGTTTAATAGACTGAAATTTTCATAGAAAATTTAATCTGATAAATTTTCAGTATTTCAAAGTGAAGCCTGAAAGGCTCTACAATTTGCAGATCTAGTATCACTCTTTTCTTTGCTTGTTATAAAATCAATAGAGAAGACCAAAATATTTGTTTTCCAAATATATTTGTTTTTTTTTTTAAATACGGGGAACAAAATGCCCAATATTTTCACGTGAGCTCTGCAATAACTCTTCATGCTGATCCTATTAAATAGAATATTATTATACACAAGTTTTTTGTATTTTCGTTTAGCCATATATTATTATTGGTGGGTTAACTATTCATTTGATCCCTATAGATGTTTTCATTTTAAATTTTAGTCCCAATACGAGAAAGTTTGTCCGTACATGTGCATAAAATTTAACTTTTGGTCCCTATTGCTAATATCAAAGAACACTTTTTTGGTGGTGTAAAACTGCTTCAAAAGGTTTTTGGCAATGATAAACCACCACAAAAAACTGTTCAGGAACTTTCCTTGTATGGAGATTAAAACTTAAAATGGGAACAACTATAGGGATCAATGAATAGTTTAACTTTATTAGTGTATATAAGAAGAATTCAACAATGGAATAGTCGAATAGAAAAGTAGAACATGGAATTGTCCTTCTATAATGGCCAAAAAGCAAGAAATATGATAAAAAGAACTACAATATCTGAAAAAAGATTTCAATTACTAACTAGTAACTGCAAAACAGTTTTTGTTTTTCTAAGTTGATATTACTATGGTGTTCCTTGTTCACTAGCTCTAATGAATGTTCATCTCTTAAAAGTTCTTTAGCTTAGGTATGCATTTGGATTTTACTTATATTGATCCAGAGCATGATGGAACTACCGGTTCATCTCAAGTTCTCAATCTTTTGGGGTTTATTGGTCAGCACAATCATTGTTGATCGATCATTCACTGTCTTCCATTTAGTATGATTTGGTACTAATACTTTCTGTATATCGCTTGGATGCTTTTGAATGTTTGTTGAAATGATAATTTTTCTTGTCTGACGGAATATTCAATGTTATTATTGATAATGCACTACCTTTTGTGTAGTATGATTTCGCATTATTTTCTGTAATATTGCTCGGATGCTTTTGAATGTGTTTGGAAATGGTGATACTTCTTTGTCTAACAGAATATTCAATGTTAATTTGACTTTGGGCTGCTGTGATGTCATGTTGTTGGTGTGTTCAGCTGCAGTTATCTTTAAACAATTTGCAGTAGTGAAATCCCCCAATACCTCCTTTTAGCATCCGCACATTTTGTGTTCTATACTGCATACATGATTTAGATTTGTAATTCATGAATCAAGCTGAAGCTCAAGAGTCAAGTCTAAGCAATGAAATCATTTATTCCCTTTTTTTTCTTTTCATTTGTCAATCACAGGGACATCTTCATACATATAGATTTTGCGACAATGTTTGGACCTTCATCTTGCAAGATGCTTTGTTCAAGAATGAAGACAGCCAAGAGAATGTTGGACGGGTTAAAATAGTGGCGTGTGACTCGAAGTTGCTCACACAATAATGTGCCCAATTTCTGCCACCTTGTCAACAAGGAGAAATTGTTGTCATCTGCTGGTACTATGGGAATGGTGGCCAGACCATGGTTACAATGGTCTTAAATTCTTGCAGGAACTAGTAACTACTGTATGTTATTATAGATTTAAAAGCCATCAGTCTTCATATCATTAGGTAATTAATGCTATATTGAGAATACCGCTTGGGAATTGGATGAGTCTACTCACTTCTTTTAAGTGTATTCTGTTCTATTCTTCTGCGAGTACCAGTAGGTAACCAAGTTTATTTTTCATTGGCAAACTAGTAAGGTTGGACAGGCTAGTTCCGTCTCCCAACCCAAGCAATCTTTGCTTGTTACGTCGTAAATTCTGGAAAGTAATTTATTTTTAAGATCTTTTTTACTGCAAAGTAATTTTAAGTAAGGTTACACCAGTGTTATAAAATCTGGTCTGGTCCTTGTTCTGGTCAAGGTAGTGGATCAATGGTCTAATCGATGAATTAGTAATTGGTTCGGTTTGACTCGATCAGTATTCAAAATTTTAAAATTATATTATATATAAATATATAACTAACATTATTTAATTAAGAAAAATATACTCAAAAATTCAAAATAACAATTAAAATATTAAATTTGATAATAGAAGTAAAGTGTATTAATAATAAAAGAGTATAAATAGTAACTACTTAAATTAAAATACATGTCTAATTTTTAATTAAAAAAAATGAATCATAAGGAGTATAGAAAGCAATAAAGGAGTAAAGGAAGCAAATGAGTACGTGGATCAAGATTTTGGAGGCCCAAAATGAAAATATAATCCCCTAATATATATATATATATATATATATATATATATATATTATTCTCTTCTTATTCTTTTCTTGTTGTGCTGTTGTTGCTATGCTAAGCCCTTGCTACCTTGTTGTGCCTCTTTTCCTGCTAGTTTGCAACGTTAGCTATGGTGGTACCCTCTTCCTCTTCCTCTTCGTTCATTATCACCTCTTGCTCTTCCTCTTCCTATTGTGCCTCTTCCTCTTCCTTTTGTCTTTTTGGTTTTTGTTTTGGTGATGACGGTGACGGTTGAAGGGTGAAGTGACGACTTGGTGGGCTGGTGCCTGGTGGCGCGGTGGCAGTGACGATCGAAGCGTGAAATCGGGTTTCAAAAATCGGTCGGGTCACCACAAAATCGGTCGGGTCTGGCCTGATCATCCCGGGCTAAATGCACAACCGATTCAATTACCAACCAGTCCGATTATGTCATCGGGTATCGGTTAGACCGATCCAATCATCCAATTCAGACTGATTTTCATGACAGTGGTTACATCAACGAAGAAAAAAAACACATGGATGATATGAGAACTAAGGAGTCTTCAAAATTGGATGTGTTGTATATTATAAGACAATTACTTAAAGGAGCCCATTTTTTGCTTGATGCATCCCTAAAATTTTTGATATTTCCTTTTTTATCCTTCCTTTCCCAAACTGTCTCTTCTCGATCTTCATGACCACGACACCTAACCTCCAAATGTCACTGTTGCAATCACCTAATGCCACCTCCACACCACACCAAACCCATCATTGTGCTGTCACCCAACCACCACAATCGCCATGCGATCCATGACCTCGTAGAGCGTCACATCACTCCCACATAATTACCAATGGATTGTGAATGGCTATCTCTCCTCCAATAAGTTAATTTGACTAAAACACTTATTATTAATTTATTTTATTCTAAAAAGTCGTTTTGTCTTTAAATATGACTCAATTAATTTTATAATGACTAAAATTAATTATTTTAGTTATGGAATTACGCAAGTAGGAGAAAATTATAGTTTTGTCTCCAATTAACCTAATTTTTATAAGTGTCAAAACTAATCCATATTTGTTTTTTTTTAATTCAATTTTACCTAGCCTTACCAACTCATTGTTAATGACATTTTTTTCAAGTGCTGTTAGTCAAACTTTGTCTTAATCCCCTTAAATGTGAATTTATGTCAATGTTTAACACTTGAATCCAATGACTTAGGTCCTTCAATACTCTTTAATACCTTAAAATTTTAGCCTTGCATATGAGGTTTCATTTTTAGGTTTTAAAGTTTGTGAAAAGGTTAAAGATAAAAGTTTTTTATTTTACTCCAAGCCACTAAATAAGTAAGCAAAAACATATATACATCAAATCAAATGATATCATATTGTTGTCACACGAAAAACTAATTGATTGAATTGGCCAATGCTCTAACACGATTCTAAAGTAAAAGTCAAACAATTGACACTGGAAAGGAAAATATGCTTGTCGGCAATGGATTCACAAACTATTAAAGAAAGTGTTTCATGTAGCTGTGTAGGTGAGGAAAACAAATTACTAGAACAGTAAAATTAATCTGAAAAAGGATAAAAACAATAATTTTGATAAAGATAAAGGAAATAAAATAAGCAATTACTTTTTTTTATTTGTATGAATCTTATCTTATCAGCCTACAACTATCAAACAATTGTATTTAGTACGTTCCCTCACTTCTCAACAATTTTAACCCATTATCTTCAATAACCGGGCCTTATCAACGAAGTGCAATGTTTTTATAAGTACGTTTGGGGGTAAAATTTAATTTTTTTACCAAGTAATACAAGTTAGTTATCACTTATATATTTTTTTAATTTTTTAAATTGAAGTTGTAAAAAAGTTTATGATTTTAACATATGTTTTTTTTAACATGGGATTTCAAAGTCGTAAAAAATTTTATGGCAGTAAAGTGGTAAATTCTTTTACAACTTTCATAATTTTTTTTTCTTTTTCTCTTCACGACTTCAAAGTCATAATGTGTCTCACGACTCTGCTTTTTTTTTTTTTTTTTTTTTTTTTTTTTTTTTTTTTTTTTTTTTTTTTTTTTTTTTTTTTTTTTTTTTTTTTTTTTTTTTTTTTTTTTTTTTTTTTTTTTTTTTTTTTTTTTTTTTTTTTTTTTTTTTTTTTTTTTTTTTTTTTTTTTTTTTTTTTTTTTTTACCTTTTATTTTTTTTTTACTTTTTTCTATTTTCTTTTTTACTTTTTTATACTTTTTTTTATACTTTTTTCTTTCATTTTTGTAACTTTTTTATATTTTTTTTACTTTTTAAAATGATAAATTATTTTGTTTTAAATATATTATTTTATTTTATTATACTTTTTTTCATTTTTTTTACTTTTTTATACGTTTTTATTTTCTTTTTTAACTTGTTTTCTTAATTTTTTTAGTTTCATTTAATATTTGAATATATTTTAGATATTTTTTATTTAATATTTTTATATTTTAATAT
>PYAF01005508.1:424120-445443 GCA_007407185.1 Glycine tomentella
AAAAAAAAGAAAATAAAAACGTATAAAAAAGTAAAAAAATGAAAAAAAGTAAAAAAAACGTATAAAAAAACAAAATAATATACTTAAACACAAAAAAAAATATCATTTTAAAAAGTAAAAGAAAACATATAAAAAGTTAAAAAACGTATAAAAAAGTAAAAAAGAAATTAGAAAAAAGTAAAAGAAAAGGAAATTATAAGGTAAGAAAAAAAGCTGAGCATGAGATTTATTACTACTTTGAAGTCGTAATGAGGAAAAAAAAAGTTATAAAAGTAGTAAATTTTTTTTACTAACTTTGGAATTGCATGTTAAAATATATACTTAAAGTTGTAATTTTTTTACGACCAGTAAAAAATTTTAATTGTACCCCCAAACAGTAATTTTATAAAAAATTCACTCTTTCAGTGATAAAGCCTCAATAACGGCCATGCTCCCTACATTCTCGGCATACAATGTCTCTTTCTTTGAGTAACAGTAAACAACAACTGACAACCATTTTACTAGGTCTTCAACATAGTTCATAACCTTTAAATAATTAAACTAACCTAAAATTTATCAAGTCACCGAAATTTCACTCTTCGGCTTAGGTCAACTTAATTTGGCCTGTAACCAGAATCAACCTTATCATCAATGGTATTTAAGAATCTGTCCAGCCACCAAACAAGTTCCACATGTGGGTGTGCAAAAATCAGTTTGGGAAAAAAATGTTCCGCTTTTTAAATCAAATTTGAGAACTATTTTTTAAAATCAATTCAATTCTAAACTGGTTTAAAAAATTAGTTTGAGTTGAACCAGTTTTAAAAACCGAATCGGTTTCAAACTAGTTTATAAACTTATTTTTTCTTTTAAAACAATTTCGATCTTAGAAGAAAAAATAATTTGATTTTAAAATAAATTTGATTTAAACCTAACCAATTTTAATCGAACAGGATCGGCTCAAAAACCAGTTAAATTGGGTTTGAATTAATTTATATACTCACACCTACTTGTCGGTTGCTGTACTCTCACCTTTTATACTTAAGAGATTTGCTTAAGTATTAATAATAATTTCAATAGTAACGTCTATTATAATAGCTTTTATATAAAAGATTTATGTAATGATTTCAATTAAAATAGAAATTTCAATAATAATAATTTTGATGATAAATTTAATAGCGCATTTGATAATAATGTTAACAGTAAATTCAATAGCAATAAGCAATGAAGATTGAATAAAAGTAATTTTTAGAGAAGAAATGAAAATTGAAAAGAGATATGAGTTTAGAGAAATGCATTAAAGTAAAAGAAAACATATTTCATTAAAAGTAGATTGAATATATATATTGTGACCTTTGAACTAATAGTCATTTTTGTGTGGGCGACGTTAGTGGTGTATAAAGATTTTAGTGATAATGATTTTGCTAACGACTATAACTTCTTTCTTGAATTCGCACTCTAACTTTCTATCCATGCCCTTCCTTTATGTGCGTAATAGTTTATAAAAAGACTATATTTATCAAAATATAACATTTCAATAGGAATATTAACATCTTATTTACCAAATATTTCTAGTTAATTTTATCTTATCATCACTCATTCCTATCGAAATAGTTATTATCCAAATTTGATTAAGTTTTCTCAAACTTAGATTAATTTTAACAGATGTAACAACAATTTATGAAAACAAGAATGACTCAACCAGTTTGACATTTACTAAATAAGTGAAAACTCAAATTTTAAGCTTTCACTTATTTATTTAGTGATTCACACACACTTAATTCTAAATATATTTTTAACTTTTAAAAATTTATTTTCTTTTAAAATTATAAAATATTTTAAAAATTACTTTTAATATTATTTTTTGAATTTTACAAATTATTTTATTTTTTAAACTGAAAAATTTATATTAAAACTAACTCAAAAAATAATAACACAGTTAACATTCATTACTTATAATAAGTTATATTATTATTATTTTGATCATTTATTATAATATTATTACAACATATCTTAGATAATTGATATATTTTTTTATCACAATACATCATTTATATGTTTTTATTAAATTTAATATATTTTTTTAAAATTTATTCTATTATGTTATTTCTTAACTCAACTTCTCCACTAGAATAAAATAAAAACTAGACTAAAAATATGATAGAGTTAAAGATAATATAATCTTAAACAACCCACAGAAGTTTATCCGGAAGTTCGACAGTAATAAAGTTACTGTATATAATAATAATAATATACAGAAAATAAAAGAATAATAAAGAAAAGAAATAGTGAAGGGGGAATCACTCTATGAAGCAAACAAACGAAACGCCCACGTTGGAATACCACAAAAACATAGGGGCAAAAAGGTCAAAGGAATATGCGTTTTAGAAGACCCCGCAGTGGAAGCAAAGAAAGGAACGACTCAGCCTCAGTCCTACTACTCTATATAACACACTTTCGTCACAATTTTTGTGTAGAAAGTAAATACAAATTCTTCTCACTGTTCTCTTCTCAGACACAAGCGATTCTCAACCTCTCTCTCTGGGGTTTTCGTTTCGCTCTCTCTTCTTCTCATCACCACCGCACTCCTTCATTCGGATGTGTTTGCACCTTTCTCCTTTCTCTCTCATCTCTCAGGTACGCACCTCTCTCTCTCTCTCTCTCTCTATTCTTCACCGTAACGCCGTGTTTGGTTCACGTCACCAACCAACTTTTGATCTGTTTTTCCACGCCAATTACTGATTCGGTACCTACTCTTCGTACTTTCGGAATCGCGGATTGTTATCCACCTAATCTGTTTTCTAAGCTTGTTTTGTGGTTCTTAATTCGATTTATTATTATTTTATTGTGATTGTGATTTTTTTTATTAATTTTATTTTAAATTTTTAGGTGGCGGTTCAGTGTGCAGTTGAGGTGAGATGACAACCCTAAGATCAAGTTGGCCTTCGAGGCTACGCCAACTTCTGTCCAGCGAGGGCGCCATTGGTCCTTCCATCAAGGTGGACTCCGAGCCCGTGAGTGCTCTCTCTCTCTCTCTCTCTCGTTAATACACACCGTTTTGTTGTGTTTGTGAATAGGGTTTAATGGGGGTATATGAGTACATATTTAACTGCTGGGTAGACCCCTCGTTAAGATTCTTATTCCATTATTCGTTTAATCAATATATCAATATATATGATATATGATGAAGAATTTTATTAGCGTGCTATGTAACTCGTTATGAAATGCACTTTTGAGGTTTTTGTTTGTTTGTGTTTTGGCTCTTAATGGTTTTTATATGAGTATATATTTAACTGCTGGGTAACCCCTCGTTAAGATTCTTATTACATTATTCTTCGTTTATTCAATATATATGTGTGTGTGTGATGATGAATTTGATTAGCGTAGTAAGTCGTTATGAAATGCACTTTTGAGGGTTTTTGTGTTTTTTGGCTCTTGGCGGATCGTACCTTACTGTCTTCATTTTTTTGAATGTGAGAACCTGATAATTCTTTTTTTTTCTTTCATGTGTGTTTATTTTTTATAGAGTATTTTTTGTTGTTGGAAAAAGTATAAAAGTTCGTGAGCCTTTTATGCATGAGGGAAATTAGAGCAATATGCATTTGGATGATATTTAATAATTGAAATAGCCAGTTGTAAGTATTTTGGATGGTATTTGTTGGTTGAAAGTCCAAAAGGTGGTTATTGGTTTTTGACTGGAAGTGTATTTTAGGTACGGTCACTGTTAGCTTTTAGGAGGAAAAACTGACCTTTTCTTTGCTTTGATGACAAGATTCAATTTGTAGCTCATCCTAAACTGAAAATTTGTTTGTCATAAAGGTGGGGTTCTGCTGAAATTTATATAATTAATAGATCTCAGGTCTCGTGGATGCATCTTTGTTGCATATCAAATTGTTAAACATTGAATATTTGAATATGATTTTTTCGCTGTGAGTAGATACATAATTTTGAGTGTGATCAGACAACAAAAAATCAGACAATGACAGAGCGGCCTGTAATAAGTGCCAGTTCTACTCCATATGTTTCTGAGCATCTTTTTGTTTCAAAATTCAAACCTATGAAATGCACTTGCATTGCACGTCTAATAAACATTGTGGTCAGTCAAAATACTTGCAAGTAGTATGCCATTGTGTCATTATTTACGGCCATTTTCTGTTTTTAGCCTTAGTTTATTTGCATTTGATGTACATGAGACAGCTTGAGGTATACTACACATGTAGTATAATGTAGCTTAGTCATAGCCCATGTTAGATCTCTCCAACTGACTTGGAGGTAGTTAGACAGTTATAATGTAGGAACCCTTTACAGACTACAGAGTTTATTCCGAATTTACAGAGAGAAGTGTTCAGTTTACTCTTAATTTTTCTGCTTCTTATATTTTGTTGCACTCTCTTCATTTTGTACCCTCCGGTCTCCATTAGGATGAGCTCAATGGACCAACCGCGTTCAATCCGATAGGTCATGGGCCGACCCAAACATGACATACAGGGTCCGACCATATCTGTTATCTGCATCTTATTATATAACCTCAGAGGATCTAATCATATTTTATTGTATGTTGAGCTATATCTAATCATATCTTACCTGAATTATATATTATCTCTGAATTATGGAGATAAGATATAATTGGATCTTACCATAATTAGGAAGCTCTATATAACCCACATCTCACCCAAGAGCAACGGCAGATTACACTTTATGCTCTGGATAGGCAGACCCAAACCCTAGGGAAAACCTATATTGGAACAATATTCATAATTCATAACTTCATAATTTATGACTTAAAGGTAGTTAGACAGTTATCACCAAAGTTTTTGGAGTCCAAATATGGAGGATGGAGGAACCTAGACGAGACAAGGAGGATAGCTAGAGAATCGTTATGGTGGTGAGATCTAAGGCTAACTTTTAATTCATTAGAGGAAGGAGGATGGTTCCCTAGAGGACTTAGATGGAAGGTAGGATGTGGTTCCGAAGTACTATTTTGGGAAGATGGATGGATGGAGGACAAGATACCTTTGAAGGAGAAATACCCTAGATTACATCAGATTTCACTACAACAGTAGCACTCCATTCAGCATATGGGAATACTGATTCAGGATGGGTGGGAATAGCAATTCCGATGGAGAAGGTTATTCATGGAGGGTGAAATAGAAATGGTGATAAAATTTCTGGGGAAAGTACAGGGGCCGGCGGTATATGAGCAACAACCAGACTCATGGGTATGGGTGGGAGCATCAAGCGGGAGTTACTTAGTGAAGAGCGCTTATAGATTACTTAATAGGGAGGGCGTAACTCAAGAGCAGGATGATGTGTTCAAGATTTTGTGGAAGCTAAAAATCCCTTGCAAAGTATCATGCTTTGCCTGGAGATTAATGAAGGATAGACTGCCTACAAAGCAAAATTTAAGAAGAAACATGGAGATAAATGATATCACATGTCCTTTTTGTAGAAGCCTCGAGGAAGACGCGTCACACTTATTCTTTAGCTGCCCTAGATTTTGCCATTGTGGTGGGAATCAAGGGCATGGGTAAACATTGTTGGGGTCTATTTGACAGTCCCAATAGAACATTTTAGACAACTTTCTTTTTGTCATTTAAGTGGGATCAGATTACATAGGTGGCAAATCTGGTGGACTGCTTTGACATGGTGTATTTGGCACCATAGAAACCGGATTATCTTCCATAATGAAACGTTTAATGGTCAGAAATTGTTGGAGGATGTTATATTTTTTTGCTGGTCCTGGCTACGAAACCTGGAGTCAGGATTTGGTATCCCTTTCCACCATTGGTCTAGCAACATGAGAGAAAGTTTTGTGTCTCAGGGGAGGGTTTAGCGTGTATTTTCCTTTTTGATCTAGTGATCAGGCAGAACTCTGTTGGCTTTTATCATGTCTTTCATGCATCAAGCCAACTTAGTTTCTGTTTTGTTTTTGCTAGGATGTACTTACAACAGTACTACTTGTACTGTGTTTCTATTCTAAAATATAAATATATTTATCTTTGCTGATAAAAAAAAAAAAAAAAAACAAAGAGCCCATCACTGAGTTCATTCAGAATATTAAATACACTGTTTTCAGAGAAAACACTTCAGCTAACTCTTCTTACATTTTCTCAGCTTCTGATATTTTGGTGCATTTTCTCACAAACAGTTATTCTAAAATATAGATTTCATGTTATGTACAGTGAATTTTAAGTTTTGGTAGGTTATGGAGTTTGATTTCCTGTTTACAGAATGCTGAAGTACAAACATATGCTCTTACTCATAAAGCAAATATAGTAGCTTCTGGTTTTTGTACGGTTTTCTGTGCATGCACTGTTTTCGGTGGCAAATTCCTTGTGCCACCATTTAAATTGTGGCTGCTCCATTTGCATGCACCCTTTTTGGTAAAATTAATGTTAGGCAGTGATGATTTTCCTTTTCTAAAATTTTGATTAATGCTGTTATTCGTCAGTCAACATATGTTTGGAAATTTGCTTCAACCGCATTTCATATTTTTTGTATTCTTGGAACCATTTGTATCTTTTTACAGTGTAATTATATCTTTAGCATTTCCTCCCCCAACATCCATGTAATGTCATCTTACTTTGGTGGTTGATTGGTTTCAGCCTCCTAAGATCAAAGCCTTCATTGAGAAGATCATCCAGTGTCCATTACAAGATATTGCCATACCACTTTCTGGCTTTCGGTGGGAGTACAACAAGGTATTAATGTTAGGATTGCTAGTTTTGCTGCACCAAGTAATTTATTTTATTTTCCCAGTGCCTTACACCTTCCTTTTTTCATATCAGGGGAATTTTCATCACTGGAGACCCTTGTTGCTTCATTTTGATACATACTTCAAGACTTATTTGTCGTGTAGAAATGATCTGACATTGTTAGATAATCTAGAAGATGACAGCCCATTACCAAAACATGCAATTCTGCAAATATTGCGAGTGATGCAAATAATTTTAGAGAACTGTCCAAACAAGAGTTCCTTTGATGGCTTAGAGGTTAGTTGGTCAGAAAGTATACCCTATCTAAGCCTCGTCTAATTTTATATATTCTAGTCAAGTGGTTTGTTATTTTATTTTTGAAACTTTTATTTCTGATAATTTTATCTGTTCCTCTTCAGCATTTCAAGCTTTTACTTGCATCAACAGATCCTGAGATTCTTATTGCTACATTAGAAACTCTTTCTGCACTTGTAAAAATTAATCCCACTAAGCTTCATGGAAGTACAAAGATGATTTGCTGTGGTTCGGTGAACAGCTATCTTTTGTCCCTAGCACAAGGCTGGGGAAGCAAGGAGGAGGGCCTAGGATTGTACTCTTGTGTTATGGCAAATGAGAAAGCCCAAGATGAAGCACTGTGCTTATTTCCTTCTGAAGAGATTGGTCATGACCAGTCAAATTGCCGCATAGGCACTACCCTTTATTTTGAATTGCATGGTCCCAATGCCCAAAGCAAGGAACATAGTGCAGATGCAGTTTCCCCTGGCTCAACAGTTATACACATGCCAGATTTGCATCTGTGCAAAGAAGATGATTTGTCATTGATGAAGCAGTGCATTGAAGAATTTAGCATTCCTTCTGAGCTCAGATTTTCCTTGCTCACTAGAATCAGATATGCTCGTGCCTTTCGTTCTCCTAGAATATGCAGGCTTTACAGCAGGATTTGCCTACTTTCTTTCATTGTTCTGGTGCAGTCTGGTGATGCTCAGGAAGAGCTTGTCTCCTTTTTGGCTAATGAACCAGAATATACAAATGAATTAATTAGAATTGTACGATCGGAGGAAGTTATATCTGGATCTATCAGGACACTTGCCATGCTTGCTCTAGGAGCTCAATTAGCAGCATATACATCATCGCATCATCGGGCACGGATCTGTGGATCTAGTTTAACTTTTGCTGGTGGGAACCGCATGATACTCCTAAATGTGCTCCAGAGGGCTATTTTGTCATTGAAGAGTTCTAATGATCCATCATCCCTTGCGTTTGTTGAAGCACTTCTTCAGTTCTATCTGCTCCATGTGGTCTCAACCTCAACTTCTGGTAATAATATTAGAGGTTCTGGCATGGTGCCTACATTGTTGCCATTGCTGGAGGATTTTGATCCTACACATATTCATCTAGTCTGTTTTGCTGTGAAAACTCTTCAGAAGCTTATGGATTATAGTAGTTCAGCTGTATCATTGTTTAAAGAATTGGGGGGCATTGAACTTTTGGCTCAGAGATTACAGAAAGAGGTACACAGAGTCAATGGTTTGGTTGGAGAAACTGATAACATGATGCTTACTGGTGAAAGCTTGAGACACAGTACTGATCAATTGTACTCCCAGAAGAGACTCATAAAGGTCTCCCTTAAGGCGCTTGGTTCTGCAACATATGCACCTGGAAACTCTACCAGATCTCAACATTCTCAAGACAGTTCATTAACTGTAACTCTAAGCTTGATTTTTCAGAATGTAGATAAGTTTGGAGGTGACATTTATTATTCAGCTGTTACTGTTATGAGTGAAATGATCCACAAAGATCCTACCTGTTTTTCTGCTCTGCATGAAATGGGTCTTCCTGATGCGTTTTTATTGTCAGTTGGATCTGAAATACTTCCGTCATCAAAGGCTTTGACATGCATTCCAAATGGTCTTGGGGCCATTTGTCTTAATGCCAAAGGGTTAGAGGCCGTTAGAGAATCTTCATCGCTACGGTTCCTTGTTGACATTTTCACTAGCAAGAAGTATGTCTTAGCCATGAATGAGGCTATTGTTCCTTTGGCAAATGCTGTGGAGGAACTTCTACGTCATGTATCTACATTGAGAAGCACTGGTGTTGATATTATCATTGAAATCATCCATAAGATCGCATCTTTTGGGGATGGAAATGGTACAGGATTTTCTGGAAAAGCTGAGGGCACTGCCATGGAAACAGATTCTGAAAACAAAGAAAAAGAAGGCCATTGTTGCATTGTAGGCACATCATATTCAGCTGTAGAAGGGATAAGTGATGAGCAGTTTATTCAGCTATGTGTCTTTCATTTGATGGTATTAGTTCATAGGACTATGGAAAATGCCGAGACATGCCGGTTGTTTGTGGAAAAATCAGGAATTGAAGCTTTATTGAATTTGTTGCTACGGCCCACAATTGCACAATCCTCAGATGGCATGTCTATTGCTTTACATAGCACAATGGTATTTAAAGGGTTTGCTCAACATCATTCAATTCCTCTGGCACATGCCTTCTGTTCTTCTCTTAGAGAGCACTTGAAGAAAGCTTTAGCGGGGTTTGATGCAGCATCAGAACCTTTGTTGCTGGATCCAAGGATGACAACTGATGGTGGCATCTTTTCTTCACTTTTCCTGGTTGAGTTCCTTCTATTTCTTGTGGCATCGAAAGACAATCGTTGGGTGACTTCCTTGCTTACTGAATTTGGAAATGGGAATAAGGATGTTCTTGAAGACATTGGACGTGTACACCGCGAAGTTCTGTGGCAAATTGCTCTACTTGAAAATAGAAAACCTGAGATTGAGGAAGATGGTGCTTGTTCTTCTGATTCACTGCAGGCTGAAGGGGATGCAAGTGAAACTGAAGAGCAAAGGTTCAATTCTTTCCGGCAGTATCTTGACCCATTATTGAGAAGGAGAACATCAGGATGGAGCATTGAATCCCAGTTTTTTAACCTTATAAACCTGTATCGAGATTTGGGCCGTTCCACTAGTTCTCAACATAGATTAGTTGGTCCGAGATCAAGTTCTAGTTATCAGGTACAGCATTCTGGGTCAGATGATAATTCTGGGACTGCTAATAAGAAGGAATCCGACAAGCAGAGACCATATTATACCTCTTGTTGTGACATGGTCAGATCACTTTCATTTCACATTACCCATTTGTTCCAAGAGTTAGGAAAAGTAATGTTGCTACCTTCACGTCGACGTGATGATGTTGTGAATGTAAGTCCTGCTTCAAAATCAGTGGCTTCTACATTTGCATCCATTGCTTTTGATCACATGAATTATGGTGGCCGTTGCATAAATCTTTCGGGAACAGAAGAATCCATATCAACAAAATGTCGATATTTTGGGAAAGTGATTGATTTTATGGATAATGTTCTAATGGAGAGGCCAGATTCATGCAATCCTATTATGCTGAATTGCTTGTTTGGACGTGGAGTTATTGAAATTGTATTAACTACCTTTGAAGCTACCAGTCAGCTGCTCTTTACAGTTAATCGGGTCCCTGCCTCGCCCATGGATACTGATGATGCAAATGCAAAGCAAGACGACAAGGAAGATACTGATAATTCATGGATTTATGGTTCTTTAGCTAGTTATGGGAAATTGATGGACCATCTAGTGACCTCCTCTTTTATATTATCATCATTCACAAAGCATTTGCTTGCACAGCCCCTTACTAATGGTGGTACACCTTTCCCAAGGGATGCTGAGACTTTTGTGAAGGTCCTTCAATCCAGAGTGTTGAAGACTGTACTTCCTGTTTGGACTCATCCCAAGTTTGTTGACTGTAGTTATGAATTTATTTCTACTGTTATTTCTATCATTAGGCATGTCTATACAGGTGTTGAAGTAAAAAATGTGAATGGCAGTGGTGGTGCTCGCATTACTGGGCCGCCTCCTAATGAAACAACTATTTCAACCATTATAGAGATGGGGTTTTCCAGGTCTAGAGCAGAAGAAGCTTTGAGGCAAGTTGGGTCAAATAGTGTGGAGTTGGCAATGGAGTGGTTGTTCTCTCATCCAGAGGAGACACAAGAAGATGATGAACTTGCCCGTGCACTTGCCATGTCCCTTGGAAACTCTGAATCAGATGCAAAGGATGCAGTTGCTAATGACAATGCCCTGCAGCTTGAGGAAGAGATGGTCCAACTTCCTCCTGTTGATGAGTTGTTATCTACTTGTACAAAACTTTTGTCGAAGGAACCACTTGCTTTTCCAGTCCGTGACTTGCTTGTGATGATATGCTCTCAGGATGATGGTCAACATAGATCTAATGTGGTCTCATTTATTGTGGAACGGATCAAAGAATGTGGTTTGGTTCCTAGCAATGGAAATTATGCTATGCTGGCTGCTCTTTTTCATGTTCTAGCTTTAATTCTCAATGAGGATGCTGTGGCTAGGGAAGCTGCTTCTACAAGTGGTTTGATCAAAATTGCCTCAGATCTACTCTACCAGTGGGATTCTAGTCTTGATAGCAAGGAGAAACATCAGGTACCAAAATGGGTGACTGCTGCTTTCCTTGCATTAGACAGATTGTTGCAAGTGGATCGAAAATTGAATTCTGAAATCGCCGAGCAGTTGAAGAAGGAAGCTGTGAATAGCCAGCAGACATCAATTACCATTGATGAAGACAGGCAAAACAAGTTGCAGTCTGCATTGGGACTCTCTATGAAGTATGCAGATATACATGAACAGAAGAGACTTGTTGAGGTTGCTTGTAGTTGTATGAAGAATCAACTTCCATCCGACGCGATGCATGCTGTTCTGCTACTATGTTCCAATCTTACAAGAAATCATACTGTAGCTCTTACTTTTTTGGATTCTGGTGGTTTAAGTCTACTTCTTTCTTTGCCAACCAGCAGCCTCTTCCCTGGGTTTGACAATGTTGCTGCTAGTATTGTTCGTCATGTTCTTGAAGATCCACAAACGCTCCAGCAAGCAATGGAATCTGAGATAAAACATAGTCTTGTAGTTGCATCTAACCGGCATCCAAATGGAAGGGTCAATCCTCATAATTTCCTTTTAAATTTAGCTTCTGTGATTTCTCGGGATCCAGTAATTTTTATGCAAGCTGCTCAATCTGTGTGCCAAGTTGAAATGGTAGGTGAGAGGCCATACATTGTCTTGCTGAAAGATAGGGATAAAGACAAAGCTAAGGACAAAGAAAAGGATAAGTATAAAACATTGGAGAAAGATAAAGTACAGAACATTGATGGGAAGGTTGTTTTGGGGAATACAAACACGGCACCTACTGGCAATGGCCATGGCAAAATTCAGGATTCAAATACCAAGAGTGCCAAAGGTCACAGAAAACCTACCCAAAGTTTTATTAATGTAATAGAACTTCTTCTTGAATCTATATGCACTTTTGTTCCTCCCTTGAAGGATGACATTGCCTCAAATGTTCTTCCTGGCACCCCAGCATCAACCGATATGGACATTGATGTCTCCATGGTTAAGGGAAAAGGAAAAGCAGTTGCCACTGTGTCTGAGGGCAATGAATCTGGTAGTCAGGATGCTTCTGCATCACTTGCAAAGATTGTCTTCATTCTAAAGCTTCTGACAGAGATATTATTGATGTATTCATCATCTGTTCATGTTTTACTTAGACGAGATGCTGAAATGAGCAGCATTAGAGGTTCTTATCAAAAGAGTCCTGCAGGTTTAAGCATGGGTGGGATATTCTCTCATATTCTTCATAATTTTCTTCTATATTCTCGAAACTCCAAAAAGGACAAGAAAGCTGATGGTGATTGGAGGCAGAAATTAGCAACCAGGGCCAACCAGTTTATGGTGGGTGCTTGTGTTCGATCTACAGAGGCAAGGAAGAGGGTTTTTGGTGAGATTTGTTGTATCATCAATGAATTTGTTGATTCATGTCATGACATTAAGCGTCCTGGAAAAGAAATTCAGGTTTTTGTTGATCTACTAAATGATGTTTTGGCTGCTCGTACACCCGCTGGTTCATCCATTTCAGCTGAGGCCTCTACCACTTTTATAGATGCTGGTTTGGTTAAATCATTCACGTGTACTCTACAAGTTTTGGACCTTGACCATGCTGATTCATCTGAAGTTGCTACTGGTATTATTAAAGCTCTTGAGTTGGTAACCAAGGAGCATGTCCATTCAGTTGATTCTAGTGCAGGGAAGGGTGATAATTCAGCAAAACCTTCAGTTCTAAGTCAACCCGTAAGAACAAATAATATTGGTGACATGTCTCAGTCCATGGAGACATCACAAGCCAATCCTGATTCTCTTCAAGTTGACCATGTTGGGTCCTATGCAGTTTGCTCCTATGGTGGGTCTGAAGCTGTTGCTGATGATATGGAACATGATCAAGATCTTGATGGGAGCTTTGCTCCTGCTAATGAGGATGATTACATGCATGAAAATTCTGAGGATGCAAGAGATCTTGAAAATGGAATGGAAAATGTGGGTCTACAATTTGAAATCCAATCTCATGGCCAAGAAAATCTTGATGAGGATGACGATGAGGACGATGATATGTCTGGAGATGAAGGTGAGGATGTAGATGAAGATGAGGATGATGATGAGGAACACAATGATTTGGAAGAAGTCCATCATTTGCCACATCCTGACACAGATCAAGATGAGCATGAGATTGATGATGAAGATTTTGACGATGAAGTGATGGAGGAAGAGGATGAGGACGACGAGGAAGATGAAGATGGTGTTATACTCCGACTTGAGGAGGGAATTAATGGAATTAATGTTTTTGACCATATTGATGTTTTTGGCAGAGATAATAGTTTTGCAAATGAAGCTTTTCGTGTGATGCCAGTCGAGGTTTTTGGATCCAGACGTCAGGGGAGGACGACATCTATTTATAGTCTTTTGGGAAGAACTGGTGATACCGCTGTGCCTTCTCGTCACCCACTCTTGCTTGAACCTTCTTCATTCCTCCCACCTACTGGGCAATCAGGCCAGTTTCTCAGAATTGTTTGTTATTGATTTAATCTATTAATTGTTTTTCAAAGTCATTAATTAATATTTAAGTTATAAAAAAAATTGTTGTTTAATGACATTTTGGCCTTTTGGTTTTTGCTAAAATATTCCAGATAGTTCATTGGAGAACAACTCATTGGGTTTGGATAATATATTTCGATCGCTGAGGAGTGGACGCCATGGACAGCGTTTGCACTTGTGGACTGATAATAACCAACAAAGTGGTGGGACAAACACTGTTGTTGTACCCCAAGGCCTTGAGGAGTTGCTTGTCTCTCAATTAAGGAGACCAACCCCTGAAAAGTCATCCAATCAGAACATAGCAGAAGCAGGTTCTCATGGTAAAGTTGGAACAACCCAGGCACAAGATGCAGGGGGTGCAAGGCCAGAAGTCCCTGTTGAAAGTAATGCTGTTCTGGAAGTTAGTACTATAACTCCTTTGGTTGATAACAGTAACAATGCGGATGTCAGACCAGCCGGGACTGGACCTTCACATACAAATGTTTCAAACACACACTCACAGGCAGTTGAGATGCAATTTGAACATGCTGATGGAGCTGTGAGAGATGTTGAAGCTGTCAGCCAGGAGAGTAGTGGTAGTGGTGCAACTTTTGGTGAAAGCCTTCGGAGCTTGGATGTTGAGATTGGAAGTGCTGATGGCCATGATGATGGTGAAAGGCAGGTTTCTGCTGATAGGATGGCAGGTGATTCACAGGCAGCACGCACAAGAAGAGCAAATATGCCTTCGAGTCACATTTCTCCTGTGGGTGGAAGAGATGCGTTCCTTCATAGTGTTACTGAAGTTTCAGAAAATTCAAGCCGTGATGCAGATCAAGATGGTGCAGCAGCAGAGCAGCAGGTGAACAGTGATGCAGGATCAGGAGCTATTGATCCTACTTTTCTGGATGCTCTTCCTGAGGAGCTGCGTGCTGAACTCCTTTCAACCCAGCAGGGTCAAGTGGCCCAGCCATCAAATGCTGAGTCTCAAAACACTGGGGATATTGATCCAGAGTTCCTTGCAGCTCTTCCAGCTGATATTCGAGCAGAAGTTCTAGCTCAGCAGCAAGCACAGAGGTTGCATCAGTCTCAGGAGCTGGAAGGTCAACCTGTGGAAATGGATACAGTCTCAATAATTGCAACTTTTCCATCAGATTTACGAGAAGAGGCAAGTTTGTCAGTTCGTTGCTGTTATATAAAAGTGAGATTGTCTCTGTTTTTAAGTTTTTTTCCCCCTTCAGGTTCTGTTGACGTCACCAGATACTATCCTTGCCAATCTTACACCCGCTCTTGTTGCTGAGGCAAATATGTTGCGGGAGAGGTTTGCACACCGTTACAATCGTACCCTTTTTGGTATGTATCCTAGAAGTCGTAGGGGGGAGACTTCAAGACGTGAAGGTATTGGTTCTGGTTTGGATGGAGCAGGGGGAACAATTTCTTCTCGCCGGTCCGGTGGAGTTAAGGTTGTTGAAGCTGATGGAGCACCTCTAGTTGACACACAAGCTTTGCATGCAATGATTCGGTTATTTCGCGTAGTGCAGGTATTAATTTGTGATTGGAAGAAGTAATTTAATGAGTCATTCTTTATTGTCTATAATTTGTCTATTGCGTTTTTGCAGCCACTCTATAAAGGCCAACTCCAGAGGCTTCTATTAAATCTTTGTGCCCATAGTGAAACAAGAACCTCTCTGGTGAAAATTCTGATGGACTTGCTAATGCTTGATGTAAAAAGGCCTGTCAGTTATTTTAGTAAAGTTGAGCCACCATATAGATTATATGGTGTTAGCAATGTAATGTATTCACGTCCTCAATCTTTTGATGGTAAGAATACTTGATTAATCTTATTTATGTTTTGATTATAAACAATTGTCCTGGTTTTGATTATGCGACATAAATGCAATAACTTGTTGGTTCTTAAGGTTGTGAATATTCTCAATTAAGATTTGTCTGTAATGTTATTTATTTTCTTAATTCAGGAGCTTCTTCTTACTGGAGTGTCTATTTATAATATTTGGACGATTTTTTTGTTAACGCTTAATGAATTTATTAATACCTTTCCTATTATTTAATCACAGGAGTTCCCCCATTGCTGTCTCGTAGAATACTTGAAACTCTCACTTATCTTGCTCGCAATCATCTATACGTGGCAAAAATTTTGCTTCAGTGTAGGCTGCCTCATCCTGCAATAAAAGAACCAGATGATGCACGGGGAAAAGCCGTGATGGTTGTTGAAGATGAAGTAAATATAAGTGTAAGTAATGATGGGTACATTGCCATTGCAATGCTATTGGGTCTCTTGAACCAACCACTTTATTTGAGGAGCATAGCCCACCTTGAGCAGGTGATGCTTTGGTTTAATTGGCATATTTGTTTTTTAATGTCTTGTGCATTCAGACAGTGTTGACACAATTGTCTTTGTATCTGTGTTGTGTTTTCAGCTGCTAAATTTACTGGATGTTATCATTGACAGTGCTGGAAATAAGTCATCTGACAAATCCTTGATATCTACTAACCCATCATCAGCTCCACAAATTTCTGCCGTGGAAGCCAATGCGAATGCAGATTCTAATATTTTATCTTCTGTGGATGATGCATCTAAAGTTGATGGTTCCTCCAAACCAACATCCTCTGGTATTAATGTTGAATGTGAGTCACATGGAGTGTTGAGTAATCTTCCAAAAGCTGAACTCCGGCTCTTGTGCTCACTGCTTGCACAAGAAGGGTATGCGTTTTGGCCTATGCTTGTTGCCAATATAGCTAGCTTTTGTGTATCTATACACCATTAGTAGGAGCTCCTGTATTTTGGGGAGGGATGGGGTGGGGGTGATAAAACTCGTGACTTAGAAGCATCAAACTAATTTTATATTAAGTCAGTCAGTTGTCAGTTTTCGTGATATGTGAATTTGCTTGCTTTTTTTGTTTGTAATGCCACACAGTTGATATTAGTCACCACCAATTAGAGCATCTGGCTATAATTGTTGTAGATACAATGTTGTTTAGTAACCATGTAGTTGATCTGACATTTTGTGTATTCCTCTCAGTTTGTCAGATAATGCATACAATCTTGTTGCGGAGGTAATGAAGAAATTGGTGGCCACTGCTCCAACGCATTGTGAGCTTTTTGTCACTGAGCTGGCTGAAGCAGTTCAAAAGTTGACTTCATCTGCAATGAATGAGTTACGTGTCTTTAGTGAAGCAATGAAAGCTATGCTTAGTACCTCTCCTACTGATGGAGCTGCAATTTTGAGAGTTTTGCAAGCCTTGAGTTCCCTTGTCACCTTACTGACAGAGAAAGAGAATGATAGAGGTACTCCTGTTCTTTCTGAGGTTTGGGAAATCAATGCAGCATTAGAGCCCTTGTGGCATGAGCTTAGCTGTTGCATAAGCAAGATAGAATCCTACTCAGAGTCTGCATCTGAGTTTTCGATATCTTCTAGTACCTTTGTGTCTAAACCGTCTGGTGTAATGCCTCCACTTCCGGCTGGCTCTCAAAATATCTTACCATACATTGAATCTTTCTTTGTGGTTTGTGAGAAATTGCGTCCTGCTCAGCCAGGTGCTGGTCATGACTCAAGTATCCCTGTTATTTCTGATGTTGAGTATGCCACCACATCTGCAACTCCCCAGAAAGCATCTGGAACTGCTGTGAAAGTAGATGAGAAACATATGCCTTTTGTCCGGTTCTCGGAGAAGCATAGGAAGCTACTAAATGCTTTCTTAAGGCAAAATCCTGGTTTGCTTGAGAAATCTTTCTCACTCATGCTAAAGGTTCCAAGATTTATTGATTTTGATAACAAGCGTGCCCACTTCCGATCAAAAATTAAGCATCAGCATGACCATCACCATAGCCCATTGAGAATATCAGTAAGAAGGGCATATGTTCTAGAAGATTCTTACAACCAGCTTCGCATGAGATCAACTCAAGATTTGAAGGGAAGGTTGACTGTTCACTTCCAAGGGGAGGAGGGTATTGATGCAGGTGGGCTTACAAGGGAATGGTATCAATTATTGTCCAGAGTTATTTTTGATAAAGGAGCACTGCTTTTTACTACAGTGGGCAATGAATCAACATTTCAACCAAACCCTAACTCTGTTTACCAAACAGAGCATTTATCTTATTTCAAATTTGTCGGTAGAGTGGTGAGTCCCTTTTCAACTGTTCTGAATGTTTGCTGTTAGCCATATGATTCTAGTTTAAACTCTTTTCTATCTCATTCAGGTTGGCAAAGCATTATTTGATGGTCAACTCTTGGATGTTCATTTTACTCGGTCATTCTACAAGCACATTCTTGGAGTCAAAGTTACATATCATGATATTGAAGCCATTGATCCTGATTATTTCAAAAATTTGAAATGGATGCTTGAGGCAAGTGCATTTTTGTAGTTCCTCCCCTTTCCCATTGTGTATTCTCATCTCATTTTGTTTATTGTTCAATTTGTGATAATTGTCTGTGTTTCTGGTATGATTGTAGAATGACATCAGTGATGTTCTGGATCTTACTTTTAGCATTGATGCAGATGAGGAAAAATTGATCTTATATGAACGAACAGAGGTATTGACTGTGCCCTTAAACCTGAGATGGAAGATTGGATTTTGCATTATTATAGTCTAATCATGAACATGTCTAGGTGACCGATTATGAGTTGATTCCCGGGGGACAGAATATCAAAGTTACTGAGGAGAACAAACATCAATATGTTGATTTGATTGCCGAGCATCGGCTGACAACTGCTATTCGACCTCAAATAAATTCGTTCTTGGAAGGGTTCAATGAATTGATTCCCAGGGAGTTGATATCGATATTCAATGACAAAGAGCTGGAATTGTTGATCAGTGGACTTCCTGATATTGACTGTGAGACTTCCATTCATTTATATTACTTTAACTGATGTGATTATTTTCGTTGGCTCTCCCCACATACTATCTTTACTGGTGTCTAAATTGCATGGAAGGGCAAATTTAACTGTTATGTATTTTATTTTCTTTTAGTGGATGACTTGAGAGCAAATACAGAATATTCTGGATATAGTGCTGCATCGCCAGTTATCCAATGGTTTTGGGAGGTTGTTCAAGGTTTGAGCAAAGAAGACAAAGCTCGACTGTTGCAATTTGTGACCGGCACATCCAAGGTTAGATATTGCTTGCTAACCTAGACTTTTGAACATTTTAATTTTTTATATGCTACTCATTTTCTGGTTAATTTCCAAGTGTTTGCTATCTACATGCAATCATACCTGTTTACACATTCAATTTATTTCTGAAGCATTATAGTTGAGTGAGTGTCACGTGATTAAGAGCTGCTGTTGTGTATGTAGTTGGCTTTGGAACCTTGTGGATATTTTTATGATAGCTATAATTTGACTGATTTGAGATGAGGATGGATATATGACCTGAGTTTTTTTTTTTTTTTTTGTTCCTGAATACATACCAATTATCTTTGTAGTGTATTCAAAATTGTGATTAAGATTGCAGAATTGCAGTCTTCATTTTGGAAGCCTCTCCAAGCTGGATCCCGATTAGGATTGGGAATTTGTGGGACAAGAAATAGCTGATCATACTTGTAGGACCGTGGAATCTGCGATTTTTTTACTATTTGTATTTGTTTGATGCAGCTGGGCTTGTGGGTTGGGTGACCTGAGTGGCAAACTCATTTTTTGTTGTTTCTGTTCTAGATCCCTCTTCGCTGCAAGCTGTTGAAGCCTTCTCTAATGCAATGCCATTCAAAATCCTTTCTTCACTTTTCAATCTTGTTATAAACCACCTCTCATTTGTACTTCTCTGCTCTCTTGAGCTGACTTGTCTGTTGCGTCGGAGTGTTTGTGTTGGGGCATCTGTTCTTGGTCTGAGTTTTTTGTTTGTGATGATGATCAGTGTCTCTTCTTTCTGGACTATATGTTGTGTTCTACCAGGGCCAGCTGAACTGCCGAAGAAGCTCTTATTTTTTTTTCTTCCCTGAAACCCACAAATTTGGCTTTTGGGGCCTTCATTTGAAATACAAGATATCTAGACTATTTTTCATTTCTGTTTTCTTTCTTCTGCTTTTTTTCTTCTATTTGCTATGGAACATAAAATAAATTGAAACATTAAAAACCAGTGAATTTTAATTATCATATGTATTAGTTAGTTATATTATAATATTTTAATACTTTTGATAAAGATCATATGATTCATGTTCCAATTACACGAGTTCTTTCATTCTTCTCCCCGTAAGATCTCAATTTGGACAACCTTGGATCAGAGCTTTCTCTTTGTCCTGGGATTTGTTATGATATATTAATGATGTTGGCAATATTATTTTTGCAAACTTGAAGCCGTTAAAACAATTTTTACACTAACGTTTCAGGTGCCTTTGGAAGGATTTAGCGCTCTTCAAGGAATTTCAGGCTCCCAGAAGTTTCAGATACACAAAGCATATGGAAGTCCTGATCACTTGCCTTCTGCTCATACTTGGTATGTCTTTTTCCCCTTTTCAAAATTCCCTATAGGCCTATATACCTATTATCATTCGGTGTGATTATCTGTAAGCTATAGGCTATATTTATCTTTTGATGGATCATTATAGTCGTATGATTTGAAATAATCAAAACGGAATTTTCTTTATGCAGCTTCAATCAATTAGATTTGCCGGAGTATCCATCTAAACAACATTTAGAAGAGAGGTTACTGCTGGCAATTCACGAAGCAAGTGAGGGTTTTGGTTTTGGTTGAGAAGCTTCAGTGGGGAGGGGACAAAATACAATGTATTACATTTTTAGGGTAGGACCTATTTTAAAATAGAATTGAGTGGTACAGGGGGTCGAAGTTTTCAAGTTAATATCATGTTCATATGTTGTACAGTCGTATATTTGCAATGGGAAATGCCATTGGCAGTTTTTCAATCAACAGTTTTGCACTGTAATGTTTATTTCAGTAACTCAGGCTAGTGGTGTTGCGAAATCAGCTAAGATCGTATATTAATGCGAATATTACTTCCATGCAACAATGAATAAACTTCAGCACGTGGCCATATTCGTAGGGATACCGTTATGAATTTAAGGTACAACTTATTAAGATTGTTGGTGCGATGGGTAATGGTTTATTTTGGTGTGGAGGAACAAGCCATTTTCTATAAAGTTTTTACAGTATGATAAAAAATTGTTTGAGTAGAATAAATTATTTTTATTATATGTTAATAATTTATAATTTTTTCAGGCTCGTTCTTAGCGTAACCAAACTGATTTTAAAGAAGTTTCGAGTATAGAAGGGATTATGTAGAGTGAATTTTTGTATTGTGAACAGTAGTGATATGGTCAAATTGTAATTTCCTTTACACTTTAGACGAAAAGAAATTAGGAAAAATGTATTGAGTGAATGAAAATTATAATGAAATAAATAATATTAGTTTCTTGCTGATATAACTAAAATAACTGGAAAAAATGGATGAATTTACATAGAGGTTATTTTACATTCATAAATTTAATTATAAGCACATTTACAGTCATAACAGCTGTCTACTGTGAAGTAGTAGATACTTTTTTTGGAATGAAATGGAATGAAACTAATAGATACTTATTTAAGCAACATTATTTAATTTCTTTTTGGCTATGTTCATATACTTTTTATGAAATAATAATAATAATAATAACATTTGTGGCTGCTATATTTATTTACTTTTCAGATTTTTAACATATA
>PYAF01005508.1:445543-466335 GCA_007407185.1 Glycine tomentella
TAAAAAAAAAAAAAAAAAAAACGAAATTCGTTCTACATACATTCAAATCATTGGTTATATTTCTTTTTATTGAGAAATCAAAGAAGCTATATAAGGTTTTAATCAAAATTTTCAATTTTTTTGCAGTCTTTTAAAATTTGCTCATTTGTTTCACATAGACTCTCGTATTTCAAAAAATTTCTTCATTCAATTTTTCAAAGTTAGATACTCACAAATACTCAATTTCATCTCTTTATTTTGCCACCCAGTGAATCTAAACTGATTCAATGTCAATTCCTTATTAATTTTCATGCAAAATTATCAACCCACCAACTAACCCAAAATTTTAAAATCCCACATTTTACAAAACTGAAAACAATCTAAATATAGGTAATTTTCAATTTTTCATGCTTATTTTCATATCAATTTGTCATGTTTCAATCACTACTAAGTGCCAACTAGCCCATCATGAATGATGAGGCTTAAATGGTTCTAGTAGTGGACAATTTAGGAAAAAAGAAGATTTAATGTTATTTTTTATTTATTATACTTCACAGTTAATTCATTTTAGGACATTAAATTTTAAAAATTTCAATGGTCCTTTAAATTTCTAAAGTATCTCATTTCCATTTCTTCCGATTTCCGTCATAAATATCAACATTGTTAACTTTTAAAATTTTGAAATAATTTATTTAACATGGTGACGGCTAAAATTCACTGTTATCTTTATTTTATTTTTAAAAAATAAACCCCCCCTTAAGCGTGTTGCTCCCTCCCCCCTCTGTCTCTCTCCCCCTCCCTCACTCTCACATTGGAAACATTTAGTCGTGCTTGGATGACAACGAAGAACAATACACAAGGTTGATGCAATGAAAAACCAATAACTGCACTGTGTGAACATCAAAGAACTCACATAGAACAAAGTCATGAAGGATATAATTGATTATTCAATGACTACTTTAAAAATCCAGCATACAAAGAGGAGCAGTTCTGGTGAAGATTTTGAAATATGAAGGATGCATTCCTTCACATTGTACAAACCCTAGACAATCATTATGAGTATTTTCAGAAGAGATTTGATGCAGTTGGAAGAATGAACCTTATGATTTTACAATAACAAAAATCATATTAAACCTTATGATTTAATTACAAGAAATTAAGGGATCTTGGTGCAAAGAATAAGTCAGAAAGTGTTCATATGATATTTTTTTACAAGCCTATCATATTGTCAAATAGGTTTTCGCGAGCCATCTATAAAATGCGTGAATTAAACACAACAATAATACAAGGATATTCCAACAGTATAAACACTCCTCTAACTATTTGCATATCAATTATATCATCTATCATATTATCACTTTTTTTTTTATATTTCTTTTTCTCTCAATGTCTACAAAACATTATCCATTTTTCTCAGTCACGTATTCTTTTCTGTGTTTTCCTTTTCTTTTCCGGAGGTAACAGCATGAGAAGAGAGAATTAGAAGTTCAATGCTATAGAAAATTTAGTCAAACAGAATTAAACCTTCCATACCAACATTAACCAAGGGTAGCTCTATCAATAGCAAGTACAGCTAAGGGAAGCATATTTTTGGGAAAGAAAAACAAATGAAAAAACGAAGACTGGATTTTCTAAATATCGTGAGAGAATATACATTGCACCTTTTTCCCATGATTGCAAATTAGAATTTTAAAAAAATTGAGAATAGATCGAGCCTGACTCAAAAAGTTAGCTCAAGAATGGAGAAAGCATAATTAACTCGAAAACATAGCTTATAAGGATAATTTGGCCATAAACTCAGACAATGTGGGATCATAACAACAGTATAAGTCTATGTATGCTATCTGCAACGTAAATAACGTCACTTGCTGGTAGCAGCAACGTATGCTATCTACAACGTAAATAACGTCACTTGCTGGTAGCAGCAACTCTATACATCTTGAATTTTGTGGAGTCATAAACAGTGATGTTAACTCCCAAATGGAAGCTAGAGCATAAGATTCTACTCAGCTTTCTAATTTTTTCTTTATATATACTTACCACTTCCTCCTCATCCCATTCAGATGGCATTCTGAAACTAACCTTGAGAGTTAGATATCATCATCTAAGATATTTCGTTCCTTTGGCATCATCTTTAATGATACTGCAAAGGCTAGGTGGAAAATCAACTGGCCACAAAACCAAATCATTTGCCAAAAGATCCATCTTAGCAAGATGATCTGCTGCTCTATTAGTCTCACGCCACGAGTGAGAAATTTGATATTTATCTAACTTCTTTAACAGTTTCCATATTTGCTTCAAATAGCCAACAGCTTTTGGACAAAATTGCTTTCTATTAACCGTCTTCACAACACTCATGGAGTCTGATTCCACCCATATTGCTTTAATCCCTAGACCCAAGGAAAGAACAAGGCCTCTCCATATGGCCCACAGCTCAGCCAAGAAAATGTCTCCTTGAGGAGCTTTAGAGACAAAAGCACATATTGGTTCGTCCCTGTAATCGCGAAGCATCCCACCAAAACTAGCAGTGTTACTATGAATAGAACCATCAGTGTTTAATTTTGTCCATCCAAACTCTGGCTTTGTCCATTCACACCATCTTATGGATCTGGAAACAGGATCGAGAATGTTTGCAATTTGGTTGAGATTCGTTAGTAGAACCATCCCTTTGATTCTTTTCTGAGTAGAGGATAACTCAACTCTAAGCTCATTTTCCTTATCCTTGTGTTTCCTCCCTTTAAGATGTGCCCTTAAGCAATTTTCATTGGTTGTACTAATCTGACATAATGCACAGCTCCATTCCTTCGGGATTAGATTTTTACTAGTTAGCCTTGTGTAACTGGTTTCTGTCTTGTCACAACCAGCGATATCATCTGTCTCCTGATGCAAACAATTTTTTAAAAAGTCTATATTAATATCTATTGAAACAATGACAAATAGAGTTAGAGTAGATGGTGAAAACTTATATAATTGAGAATGACATTTAGTATGACAACTGCATATTTGGAGTTAACAGATAAATGAGAAATTAAATGAAAATACTAGAGCAAAAACTTGAAACCAATACCTGATATGCTTCAAGTTTCTTTTCCTCTATTTGACTTGTCGTAATTGTCTGGCCAGAGTTATCCTCATCTGATTCCAAATGTCTGCTCTTCTCACTGAAGTTGACAGTAATTTGCTGTAAAGGCATGAAAATACTGTGGTAAAAACTTGAAACCAATATTTGATATGCTTCAAGTTTCTTTTCTTGTATTTGACTTGTTTTCTGGTCAGAGACATCAACAAGTTTACTATCCTCATCTGATTCCAAATGTGTGCTCTTCTCACTGTAGATGTTTGATGTCCTTATAAATAGGCTCCAAGTACAGTAGTGTCTAGTTAAGAATTTATAGACACAAGGTGCTGCACCAACATAAGGTATCAACAGCAACATAGTTGCTATGGATTTCACATGAGGCCACCATGGGAGGCTGAAACAGCAACCAAATTAAAAATGAGAAAAATGGTAGCAGAAAACCAAAAGATCAGGATATTCAAACATACGCACAAGTGTGATTGGTTTCATGCAGCAGACAACGAATGTAGGGGAATGAACAATTGAGTTTAGTAGTAGTCTATTTTTTCCTTTTTCTTTCCTAACCCTGTCAGTGACATACAAAAAATTATCCTTAAATGCATGCTTTTTGCAGATGATATGGTTATAATTGAGGAATCAAGGGAAGAAATTAACTCTACACTTGAGCTTTAGAAACGTACATTAAAACCAAAGGCTTTTTGCTTGAGTGGAGATAAAACAAAGTATATACATTGTAATTTTTGTAGAAAAACGAGGAAAGTATCTTGGGGGGTAAAAACTGGAAAATATGTCATATACCACAAGTTTATAAGTTTAAGTATTTGGGATAAATATTAGAAAATGACAAAAATATGAATGAAGATGTCACATGTGACATGAGCTGAGTGGTTAAAATGGGGAAAGACATTAGTGGTTATTTGTGACTGCAAAGTACCTATCAAATTGAAAGGGAAGTTTTATCATATTGCTATAGACCAGTTGTACTCTATGAACGTGAATGCTGAACTTTATAGACACAACAAGAGAAAAACATGGGAATAAGTATGTTAAGATGGATGTGTGCTCAATGCTAACAAAAAACGACATGATATGAAATGATTATACCGGAAGAGATATTTGTGTGACACCTATTAAGGCAAAGATGATTAAAAATCAATGAAGTTGTTTGAACACGTGCAAAGAATGACATCATTTCACTAAACAAGACTACCATCCAGCTCCCCCCACAGCAATCAAGAAGCTAATCATGAATAGAATTATGACTTGACGAATAAAGGTACCAAATTTTGTAGTTATAGATGAAATTAAAATCATCACAATATGCATGAACAGTTAAATGAGCTTAACGATTACACTAAACTAATTACACTTTGGATACAAAAATGAGTTTCCCAAATTATCAATTAATTCTCATCAGAACAAAAAAGTACCAGTTAAATAACAGTGAAAGTTCCCCTTCCACGATCATACACAAGGAAAACAGAACCCAAAAAGCAAGGCATCGCTGGTTGCTGGACCTGGAATCACTCTCCATTGCCCGAACAGAAACCAACCTGCAAAAGAATAAAATAAATTTTAGGTACCAATTTCACAAACAAAAAAAAAATTATATTTTTTTAATGAAGAAACTAGCAGAAGGACAGGCACTTGCCTTCTCTGCATTTTTTATTTTTTTGAAAAATATTAAATTTGATTTCTTTTATCAGATTTTTCTTTCTTCTTTTAACATATTTATATAGTTAATTTGACATGGAAGTTTGAAAGAGAATAATGAGTGGTTTGAAGTGCAGTTAAAATGATGAAGAAGCTTAACAAAACGTGTAAACCAAGTGGGGATATTCCCTTTATTATTGTTATTATACATTATAAACTATAGATAATAGATACAAGAGAAGCCAAGAGTAGGTACTTACAATGGGCAAAGAAAACTAACTGGAGACCTGCATGTAAAAAAAATAAAAAAAATGCAGACATCAACATTATAGAATATAAGACCCAATAATTGCAAGTAAATTTTAAAGTAACTAGTAAAGAAAAAAAATGAAGAGAAGAGTTGGAGTACCAGGAAAGGACGGTGAATGATTTGGTTAAAAGAGTGTAAATTGCTTCTATCCAACCCATTGTTTCACTTTCAATCTCAGTTCTATTCTTTTCTTCTTCAACCAAAGTCCAAAGAAAGAACTTTATGGAGAAGCAAGTAGTAGCAACGTAGTGGAGAAGGAGAAGACCAAAAGTCAATTTAATCTCACTGATCCTTCCTCGTATCTCTCCCTGTTTCCAAATAAGCCAATGAAAGAAGGGAAGGAAAAGACAGGGAAAAATTAAGAAGGAAAAAGAAATGTTGGTGTCGTTTTGATATTAATAATTGAACGTAACCCAAAAGAAAGTGGAAGAATCTTATTTGATTATCACCGATTATTTTTGTGTGCAATTTTTTTTATAAAATAACCACAAATAATAATCTATGATCCAGTGAGTTCAAGAACACATGTCTCCAGGCCAGAGAAAAAATTGAAAGTGGAAACTTAGGGGTTGAGATTTGAGAATTGAGACATGGAAATGTTGTGTGGCATGCGTGGACTTGACCCATCCAAGAACAGTCTTTATGGGCGACCCACAGTTTTTATTAGATAAATTATAGTATTCTACGTTATATGATTGATGGATTTTTTTTTTTTTTACTGACGATTGATAGATTGTATCTTTTCTTTTTGAATGAAAAATCGTGTCTTTTTATCTTCTAAGACTTCAACAACACAGGGGAAAAACTTTTACCGTCAGGCTTTCGCCCATTGCGAAAAATTCCCCACTGCTGTCTCCTGTAGGAGTCTGGGCCGTGTCTCAGTCCCAGTGTGGCTGATCATCCTCTCGGACCAGCTACTGATCATCGCCTTGATAAGCTAAGTGTGAGTAAGTTCCAATGAAGATTAGTCTTATAATCGATATAAAGAATCGAAACTTATGAAAATATCTTTGCGCATCATTAGAGAGCTTAAGATCCTAATTATGCTGATACCAAACAAAAAATACTAACAACAATAGTAATTTATAATTAGATAATAATGTAAAACTATAATCTAATTACTTACTCCATTTTTAGACTGACTTCTACCCAATTAATCTTAAAGAGTTTTGGCAAAATCAAAGAAATCCATGAAAATAAAAATTAAATAAAAAAGAATAAATGAAGACAAAATGAAAGACTAAAGCATCTTGAAATCAAAGAGTCAATGACTTAGGAAAATATGTAAGATTTTACAATTTTAGTTAAGTTTAGCTTGGGAAATTATTAATTTATTTTTAAGAGTTAAATAAATGTTTTCTTTTTGAAAAATCTCATTCTAGCAAGAGGAGTCGATTTCATTGATTTCATTGCGAAGGAATAAAAAATAAATAAGAGAATTACTTTTTAAATAATAATTTTTCATAAGTTATCGATTATGAACTAAGAGAATTCCGTGTCGAAGTAACTAATTCCCTAAATAAGAAATTAATTTTCAATTGTCAGATTTAAATTTGATTAAGTGGGTTTAAAAATATTCTCTTTTATCAAATCAAATTAATGAATGAATTTTGAAAATTAATTGGCCTTATCCAATTTTCAATATATTTGGATTAAAAGTACGTTTATTATCTTCAACTTTGAGAGTGACTAATAGCTTATGACTTACCTATTTGTGAGACCTAGGGTAGGTTTGGTTTGATGGCTCAAATAACGGTTCTCTTAAGTTCTTAGAGTTAGGTTTCTCTCATTTTTGCAGTATAGGTTCCCTGGTGGATGATTAGATCATTAGAAACTGAAGCAAGGAGCATTTTGGGGCTAGGTTGTCAAGGAGTGTTTCATTGAGAGTAAAATGCTTGCTACATTATAACTTCTAATAAAAAATATCAGGCGATGATTAAGGACTAGATGTAGGTAGCAATTAGTGACTGAAACAGTATAAATCTCGGTGCACTCTTCTCTAATCCTACTCCTTTATCAATTTATTTTCTTGTTCATTTGATTCTTTGTTAATTTTCTTTGATAATTATTAATCGAATCAATTTGGTTTCTCTCTTCGTCTATTTCCAAAAGTCTTATTCATCATAATTTTGGGAAAATTAACTAACAAAAATACTTTTTATATATAACTCAGTTACCTCCCTTTTGGAGTTATTGAGGTCGATCACTTATTTAACAAAAATCATTATATAATCTCAATAAATCTTTATTTTGGAGCTATAGATATGCTCTCTTCTTTTTGAGCTATTACACTCCCCCTTTTTTCTAAGCCTAAACATTTTTTGAACATCAAAATGCTAGTAGGTGTCCACCCCGGTTGAGTACTTGACACCATAAGGCCCACCTCTGCTCATCCAGATGTTGAACAACCTGTCTGATTGACGCCTGCAAGCTGTAAGTCAGCTAACATACCATGTTAAAATCAAAAAAATATTCTATTTGGAAGTTCAAAATAAATCATGTACACATCACATGATATTAAAGAGGAAGAAATGAGAGTACAAATTTGGCAATAAAGTGTTTTTGTATTTTATTCTTCTTCTATAAAATGTATTTTTTTTCTTATATAAAATAAATCATGTACTCATTGGAAAGTCATTTGTTAGAAGTCGCTGACCATCGAGGTTCACCACGAAAATCATTTGAAAAGTTTGGTGGTGGTTGCAACTTATCGTAAAAGGTTGTTGACAGTTGTGATAAAATAAAATTCAAATTGATCAAATTTAATTGGTTTGTTGAAGTTGCACTGGTCATTTTTGGTGTGGTGTCTCTCAAATATATGGTATAATATTTGTAAGTGTGAGAGAGGAATAAATTTAATCATTAAAACTTGTCATGAATGATCAAAATTAAAATATAAAATGGTATGTTTTTAAAAAAGTAACAAGACATTAAATTCTAACTATTCATGTATGGTTGTATTACTTACATTTATTTTTTTCACGTTCTTATAAAAATGATCATATTATAAAATATACCGTTATATGTACGTATGTGCTCGAGAGAGTGTGTGTATGTATTTACATCTTACATATTCTAAGTAGGTTTGGATTTTAATCTATTGGAATGGGAGACAATGTTGGTTTAGGAAAAAATATGCTCTTACGCCCATTTTTGTTTAATGTATTTTTAGTTTTTTAGAGAAAAAATAATCATGTTTTGATAAAAACTTAGGTTATTTTTAAATAAATATTGAATTAAATTTTATGCACTTATCAAAAAATAGTGATCTCACAAAAGTATCATCACCATCATCATCATGATATATGATATTGATTAAGAAATGGTTCCTTTAAATTGATCTTATGTGTAAAATAAACAAATAGTACTATATTACTCTTAAATTATTTGCAAGCTAAAATTGTTATGTAATTTAAATTAAATTAAAGGTGAATGAATTTTTATTCAATTATTTTTAAAAAAAATATTTTTTTGATAAAAAATAAAAATAAATTCATATTATAATAACAACACACTAGTGGCATGCCTTTGATCATTGAGAACCTCACGGAGCGGATCTTAATTCTAAAACACTCGCCACACACTTTTAAAGAACAAGCCTGGTCTCCATGACCTTTTTTTGCAAGACAAAATTACTTTAGATTTCTTTTCATTCCATGGTACTTTCTTTGGTGCACTACGCAATGGTGTTACATGATTAAAGAAACATGTTCTTCTTTCGGAATGTGCCATTTTCTGAACATGATCAAAAGGTGTTTTTATTTTCATTGTCCTTTTTGACACATACGTGACTTTTTACATCGAATGAAAATGGAAATTTCTCCAGCTAGTTTCCTCTACGGTTTCACATTATCTTGGATCATATTGTTGTTCGTATTCATGTAAGTCTTCGACCATTATTTATTTTATTGATAAATGTGTTTCTCGTATTGAATTTTAACATATTTAGTGATGATTTTCAATTATTATTGTTTTATATGCAATTTTGATTAGAATGTATGGTGTAAACAAATGTTAGAGGGTAAGATTTATTTTTGAATACTTGTTTAGACATTTTTGGTTGAAATCAATTTGAAGAGTAAAAGGTTTGCTTGGATTATTGGGAATTTAAGTAAAAGAGGGTGTAAGTGAAGAGAGTTACCTATTGGTATGGAATGGTCCAAGTGTGGGTCATGTAAGTGAAAATATAATGAGGTGTTGAGGCCACTAACAGGGTTCTTCACTAAGCCCCTCGTGTAAAGATGTGGCGTACATAGTGTGACAAAGGGACATTGGTGAAGTTGACATTGAAGGAGATGCTATTAGAGGTTAAGACATAAGATGACAACAATGAGGAGATGAAATGGTATTAGAACATAAAGAAAGAGGTTGGTGACTATTTATAGTAGAGAAGAAAAAAGCATAAAAAAAATACTAAACAAAGGCAATATTTTTCCTGAGATATTGGTAAAGTAATCTTGTTCAAAGTTTGCTGAAAAAAATCATTGGAAAGTCATTTGTTAGAAGTCGCTGACCATCGAGGTTCACCACGAAAGCCATTTAAAAAGTTTGGTGGTGGTTGCAACTTATTGTAAAAGGTTGTTGATGGTGGTGATAAAATAAAATTAAAATTGATCAAATTTAATTGGTTGGTTGAAGTTGCACGGGTCATTTTTGGTGTGGTGTCTCTCAAATATGTGGTATAATATTTATAAGTGTGAGAGAGGAATAAATTTAATCATTAAAACTTGTCATGAATGATCAAAATTAAAATATAAAATGGTATGCTTTTTAAAAAAGTAACAAGACATTAAATTCTAACTATTCACGTATGGTTGTATTACTTACATTTATTTTTTTTCACTTTCTTATAAAAATTATCATATTATAAAATATACTGTTATATGTATGTATGTGCGTGAGAGAGTGTGTGTATGTATTTATATCTTACATATTCTAAGTACGTTTGGATTTTAATATATTGGGATGTGATGAGACAGTGTTGGTTTAGGAAAAAATATGCTCTTACTCCCCATTTTTGTTTAATGTATTTTTAGTTTTTTAAGAGAAAAAATATTCATATTTTGATAAGAACTTAGGTTATTTTCAATAAATATTGAATTAAATTTATGCACTTATAAAAAAATAGTGATCTCACACAAGTATTACTTTACCAACATTGGATGATTTTAAATATATTTTCTCATTTATAAGTTAGATTTTAAATTTCTTTTACTATAGTAGATAAATTAATTTATATGAGTAAAGTTAATTTTTGTTATAAATCATTATTAAGTTTGATAATTGCTTATATCATGTTAAAATTTTATCCCCTAACTATTTTTTCTAGTTTTGTCCCTGGTTGGAAGAATACCCAAAATTTTGTTATCAAACACCAGTTGATGACTCATTGTCATTGTGTTGTTTGCCTAGGTGCAAATGATGATACCATATTATGCTTTATGAATGTAGAAAAACTTATTATGATTTGCGGTTTAAGATTGGTTGTTATGTTGCAATTATTTTGTTTTCATTATAGGTTGTGCTACAGGGATTTGTTGTTTAATTTGAACCATTTTGTTACTTGGTTCTGATTACACATATTATACACTAGATTTTCTTTTGCATTGCTGTCTTGGATTTTGAGCCGGGTACTTGGTGCATCCGTTGGATTTTGCATTGGTGGATGTAACAGTTTAAGAGACGTGGAAGTGAAGTTTAAAAAGGTTTTTCTTTGCCTTCATTCACTTCCTTATTTTGAAGTTAGGAAAATTTTAAGGGAATTAGGGCCTGCTATGCTATCTGCCAACTGCTTGATATAGTAATTAAAATCCCCTCATTCATTAATTGGATTTTATTACGGTAATTGGTGTACAATACATGAGTAAATGGTTTTCTATTACAAAATTTCTACAAGTTTCGTGTTGAATAGGATTTTTTTTTTTGTCTCAAATTCCCATTTGCCCAACACCCCAAATAAAAAAAAAAGTTGTGATTACTACTGTAAAGATAGAAGGATTATTGTAAATGGTCCAAATTTACATGAATAATTAATGGTTCAATGAGAAACACCGAACTCTAATATCATATTTATAATTTTATACTAAATTTATACAATAAGATACACTGATTTTACACAGCAATGAATGATCGTAAATAAGGAATCTAGGACTTAGATAATGAAACCTAGTTACTGTGCATGCAATAACCAATAAATCTAGTAACTTGTACATTGTATATTGAATCTATTTTTACATTCCCTTTCAAGCTGGAGCTGATAAGTCATACGATCCAAGTTACTATAGATTTAATGAATTTGAGGATTTGGATGAGCTTTTGTGAATACATATACCAATTGATCATTAGATTTGACAAAATTGGTAACAATGCATCCAAACAAATTTTCACGAATAAATTTCCAATCCACTTCTGTATGTTTGGTTTGATTATAAAACATGAAAATTGAAGAAATATCTATGGCAAACTCATTGTTACACATTAATTTTATCGGCTTTTCATCTCCAAATTTTAACTCTTGAAGCAACTATTTTAACCAAATAAGTTGAACATGCTGCCATGTCTTGACATTCTACTTCTGTACTTGATCTAAAAACATCCTATTTCTTTCATATCCGCAATATAAGCTTGCCTCTATTAGGTTGGTTTTCCCTCAAATAATTGATCAACTGTAGGCTATATAGCCTACAGTTGATCAATTATTTGAGGGAAAACCAACCTAATATGCATTCGTAAAACCCATAATTTGAAAATGACCTTTGTCTTCATATAGAGTACGTCTTGTTCTGGTGATTGTTTGATGTACATGAGTATTTAGATTGGATCATGTCAATGACTATCACATGAAGTTTGTAGAAAATAGGAATTGACTAACATACAAAAGGTTAATAACTAGTGAGAAAAGATATATGTGACATGTTTGTTTCTATCTCTAATGTTCCATAGCAATATATTCTATTGATATATGGCATGTACAGGGTCCTATTGAATATGTATCTATTGGTGAGATTAAACTCAGTTTACGCCTTTCCTTGGTTGAACATGGTGTGGATTTTAGTACTTGGGATCCAAAGTTGCAACTAATAGTATGCAACTTAGAAGTTGTCACTAGGCCTTCAAACAAAAGCTCTGACAAGAAGAAGAAAACTCGAAAATCTAGTGGCCGATCTTCCGGCAAGGGAAAGTGGAAGACTATAAGCAACATTGCACGATATTTGTCAGTTTGTATGACAAATTTTGTTTTGAAGGTATGCAGGCATCGATCTATATCATTTTAATTTTTTTTTTGTTTGGCCAAACATACATGATTTTAGTATTTCCAAGTTCCAACTTCCAACACTGGTGTCTCTTGTTTGTTTGTTTGTATAACAACTAGATGTCAACTCGTGTGAGGCCATTAAAAATGACAATGATGTTTAAGGTTAATAGTTTTTAATATATGACACATACATGTAGAAAATATATATGTTTAAAATGATAGTTAGATAATAGTATGTTATCATTATTATGAGGAGTAAAACAAAGTATAATACAACATATCTACACGGTTTTAAACTGCGGTCTTAACGTCAAGGTATTTTGACACTCCACAATCGCATCATGACCACAATTGCGGCCACATCAGCCGCATTTTCCTGCAATGTAAAGGTTTTTTTGCTCACCGCAACCGAAATTTAAAACCATGCTACAGATATATTTGAATTAATTTGTATTTATTTTCTTTTTGATTCTACTGTGACTGAGATCTTATTTGAACATTTTCTTTTGGTCACTGAGAATCTCTTTTGAATATTGCAGACACCTAAAGCTACTGTTGAGATTGGGAAGTTGAATGTGGATATATCTAGAGTTGGTGGATCCGAGTCAGATTTGTTAGTTAGGGTACACATATTACCCATTGTTGTTAGTGAGCCTCAAGTTAGTTGTAATCAGTTGTCTGATTTAAGTGGTGGAGAATGCCTTGCTTCTAGCCAAGCCTCTATTGCTACAAAAAAAAAGGCTCCTGCTCTTTTTTTTTGTGAAAAATTCTGTGTCTCATGTGAATTTGGCCATGATAGGTACTAATCTTTTTTGTATAATATTTTTAATAATATAAATCATGCACTCCACTTGTTTGAGTGGTTGTTGGAGAAAAGGAAGTGAATTTGTATGCAAGATGTTAACAAGCTATATAATATAAAGCTTATGGTTGAAGGCAATGGAAATTTTGAAGTGAGAAGCTTCAACTATAAGGGAGAGATTCTTGTGTACACATGGTGCATATCTCTGAATTGAATCGTTAGAAATAGGCTGTTAGTTTGATAAATGTTGCATTGTTGGACCCCAATTTGACAATTCCAAACCAACTAAAACTTTCTTTTGCTTTTGTTCACAATTCAGGTGGCTCACCATTTGTTCATAAGAATATATTTTAAATAATATTATCTGTCAAATGGCACTTTCTTTTTAATCTTTATAATTATACCTGGTTTTCCCCTTTGCAGTTTCAATAAATGTCCTCGTATTTTAAAAGAAAAAAAAATTACTTATTCTTGTGTTATGCAGCATTGCTGCAAAATTACTTGACTTGGACACTCTTATCCTTTCCTTATTTTCATTTTTTTTTTTATCCTTCTAGCGCTTCTTAGTTGTTGTTTTTCTTCTTTTTGGATGCAGGGAAGTGGGTATACTTTTAAGGAGTGTGGACATTTTCATTGGAGAAGTCACAGTGAATTTGAATGAGGGGTTGCTTGTGAAAAAAAAGAGTTCAGTGGAATCTTCTTCTGGCTCTGAGAAAAATGTAGGGTCAAATGTTGATTCTATGAGAACAAAAGAGCCTGCCAAGAAGCGGGAAAAACTTATAGGCTATATTTCCAAGTTTCCTCAAAAGGTTTGCAAAATTAAACATGCTTTGTTTTTCTAATTATCACATTCTTCCCGAGCCTTGGTGCAAAGATAAGGTAGTTGAGTTGTGTTGGCTTTGTGTTCAAGTTACTGAAATAGCTTGGCTTATTTGGGTAATTAAGGATGTATTCATGATTCATCTAACCCTCCTCAAGGACAGGGCATCACTTCATGTATTTTATTGAAATTCATGACTTATGTCTTCTTGTTCTTTCTAATCCTATTTCTTATAGTAATAAATAAACAAATCTGACTTGATTGAAATTTATTAATTTGGATGCTATTGAGGGAGGCTGAGAAAAGGCATCTCTTATAGGTCTTCTCTCCTTTGAAAGATATAGCCATATTTGTTGTCATACTTTGAAAAAATCAGAGAGAAAATGAAAAACAATAGAGGGAGAACTTTTTCAGGAGAGAATTGATTTTATTTCATCATCATATTTATGAAACAATGGTGTGTGTGCGTGCACATGTAGGGTCTTAACTTACTAACTGCAGGTTGGTTGTAGCAAGAAGTATTGGCTAGGTGTGTTCAAGTGAATGCAAAATTGATTTCTTAAGTGTTCATACAAGCGGTTGCAGGTATTTATATGATAGGTGTCTAACTGACTACTGAGTCAACATTTAGTTACATGCAAGAGAATAACAAAAACAACTAAAACATAACAAAATAACATAAACTATACTGTTTATAACAGAACCCGCATGATAGTGATAATCAAACAAGATGTTCCACATTGGCTGGGAATATGGTCAAAGTACTCCTTATAAGATTTGGACAATCCTCCTCTCTTTAACAGGATTTTGGGGTTGAGTTAGGCCTAATTCGATTCTAATACTTATGTCTAATTGTCATCTAGTGGCTCTTTATTATCTCTTTAAGAAATGCTAGAAACACACTCTTTTGAACATACTCTTTCTTATTGGTTGAAATTTATTGAAAATCACAAAATTTTGTGGATTCCACATCATATTTAATGATTTTCAGTATATTTTAACCAATCAGGGGGAGTGCGTTTGAGAGAGTGTCCTAGAGAGTGAGTTCCTAACACTCCTCTTATTTCTTTTATCTCCATTTAGTGTTATCAATTAATAATGTTGCTAGATCCTATTCTTTGATCGTGGTGAATATTGGTCCATCTTAGCAAAGAGCATTATATCTTCATTTTATCTTGCTGGTAGGTTGTGTGGCATAGTGATGCATCTTTGTAGAGCTTTTCACCAACTTTAAGCTCTTTTCACGGCACATCAGAAATTATATGCCTTGTTGTAGATAGTTCTAGAGGCATTTTCAATTTTCATAAACACTAGAATTTGGCTTTGTGGCTAATGTGATTCCTTCACTTGTAAGTCTCTCTGAATATCTTGTTCATGTTCTTGGTGATTTTTGGTTTTTGTCAGGCAATTTAATATAAAATTGTAGGCCACTATTGAAAGCAAAATTATGATAACTTTGTGGGACTTAATTGGACAATCAGTTTCTGTTACATTTTCTGTTTATATTTAACCAAAGATAGAAATTGTTCACAGGTTTTTCAAATAGTTTTAATTTCAGCTGTTAATTATGCTTTTTTATTGTAGGTCAGCTTCAATCTGCCAAAGCTAAATGTGAGTTTTGTGCATCGTGAACGTGGTCTCTCTGTTGAAAATAACATCACGGGCATCCAATTCAAAAGCATCAAATCACGACCCTCAAAAGATGCTGGGGAGAGTACACGTCTTCATTTTCAACTTGAATTTAGTGAAATTCATGTATGGAGTGTGTCTATTGATTTTTTGAAGCTCGTATGATTTCCAATTTTCCACTTTCCTTCTTGCTGACAACTTTTTTCTATTGATATTACAGCTTCTTAGAGAAGCTGGTTCTTCCATCCTGGAGATATTGAGGGTGAATTTGGTCTCTTTTGTGTATGTCCCTGTACAGGTAAGTTATTTTCCCATCCATAAATCACACCTTTGCATCTTTGTATAATTGGTATTATTTAGTGTTTTCTCAACCTAGGAAACTTTTCTTAATATTAAGAGCAAGAAATGGGTAAAATACAATTTATATGGAGAAATTTATTGGAAAGCAATCTTCCTATTGAAGTCATAGAACCTTTAACCTATGAATTAAGCATATATACTTGCATTTGATTCTCATATCCAATATTGATACCTGTCTTATACTCTTAGAAACTTCTTGAATGTGTATATATCTATAAAGTATCTAAGCATTTAAAACAATGTTGTGAAAATTTGATATAAATGGATATGAAACAGAGAAGTATAAGATAGAAATAAGAAAGCATTGTTTCTAGATGATCCAAAAATAGAAGTTTCCGTTTTTCTGGATCTGAAGGGAGTTTGATACTATTGTTGTTAATAGCTGATGATTTATAATGAAAATGGTTTATAACGTTTATTTAGTATTTAATAATGTCCAAAAAGTTCTCTCATAATTTGGATTTGCAGAATTGAAATTATATATTTATTATGTTTTATTAATTTTTGTACATATCTACACATGTAATCTTCACATCTTATATATTTTAAAAATAATCATATTGCCACATCGAATACATATTGTAAGCTTATTGAATCTGTGCATCATAGCCTTTAATCAGCAGGTGGTAATTTTTCGGGGCCTACACATTGATTTGTGACATTCATGAAACTATCTTGCAAAACCACCATTAGACCACTTAAGCTTTTAGGAGGGTTAGTCCTCGATAAGGTATTAGAGTCTTCTTGGTATAGTGGTGAAGAATTTGATATTTTCCATCTCATACTTCTAACAAAACTTGACTTTTAGCACAAGATAGTGGCTTGCACGTTGTTCATGCTTCAAGCCTACAGAACTCCTAGTGGTTTGCTTTGGAGATATTTATAACAATTTTAAGCATTCACCTAACAACTTAAGCTTTTAGGAGAGTTGTTTGTTGATAGCCACAATATTTTATAATAGAATTTCTGCAAAAGTTTATATCTAAAGGACAATGCACTCATAATATGAATCAAGAATGCCTGATATGGACTATTAGACTGAGTTATAATTATTGTTTCTTGTATTTTCTGCAAACTTACTTTTATTTTTTGGGTCCCTACCTCTAGACAATTATGCCTATTAGAGCTGACATAGAATTCAAGCTTGGAGGTTTACAAAGCAACATCGTAATAAGCAGATTAAAGCCTTGGCTGCTCCTACATTCATCTAAGAAGAAAAAAATGGTTATTCGGGAAGAAGCTCCTGTTGTAAAACCAAAACCAACAACTGATAGTAGTAAGATCATCGTGTGGACATGTAATTTCTCAGCTCCTAAGATGACAATAATTCTTTTCAATATGGCTGATTCTCCACTGTATCATGTAAGTATTGACAACTATATATACTTACCGTTATTTATGAACCAAAACAATTTCAACAATGATGCTATGCACAAAATAAAATAAAATATTGTTTCTAGTTATTAGTTTGGGATGACAGAATAAATATTGCAGAAGTTACTTAAATACTTTGTATTAGACTGATATAATAACATCGTAACAGCTTTTAGTAAAGATTATTGAAGAATACAATAATCCCCAAAATCAAAACTAAGTCCAAATATTGATCAGATCATTCGATCTGTAAGCTTATCCTTTATGATGCTAGTTAATCCTACATCGCTATTGCTATTCAATCAGTATTCGCTCTCATTTTCCCTTCTTCTCCCTCTAATAAATTTTATTATTTTACAATAAAACTCTAATATTACGTTTGGCTTTGAGTAGGGGTACTGCCGGGTTTATAACCTTGCTGCCTCTAACACCTTAAGAAAAAAGCAAACTGTGAGGACCAAGACAGTCTGTGGGTCTAATAATGAAAAAGAGCCTAGTTGAGTATAATTGTATATTTTTTAGCTCTTAAAAGGGTGCATTTGGTTTGTTTTTGGCCTCATTTTTTATGTAATATATTTTTACAAATAATTACATAAGTGTCAGCTTATTTCCACTCTGTTTCTCCTTTGCATATTCTTGAAAACAGGAAATGAAGTAAAAACTAGGTGACATTTTTTAATTATTAATGAAAACATGTTGATGAAAATAACAAACTAAAAGCTTCCAAATTTTATAGGTTCATCGCTTGCATAATGATGTATGTATAATCATTAAAAGGGTCAAATATGTTTTTGTTCCCTCAAAGTATTTTGTAATGTTGGTTTTAGTCCCAATAATAATGTAATACATTTTAAGTCCCTATGTTTACCCAAAAACACGCTTTTAGTTTGGTGAAGGACTACAACCATATCACCTTTGGTAAATAAATTAAAGGGACTAAAATCGTATTAAACTTTTATTTTTCTAGGGACTAAAATCAACATTTTGAGGAACCAATACCCACTATTATTATTATTATTATTATTATTATTATTATTATTATTATTATTATTGTAAACTACTAAAAGAGACATTTGTAACAGTTACTTGGATTAGATTTGAGGTTCAAAGGATCATTGTCAATTATTGGTCGAGTCTTTTGTTGGAAAGGCACTACACTGATCATTTCCATCAAATGGAAGCTATGAATGGATTGTTTTGTTTTCTTTGACTGTTTAAATTTCTTCTGTTAAAGTGGTTATATCTCCAATGTTTGACCATTTTAAGTTCTATTGGATGAAGTTATCTTATATGTTAATTCAAGTGCTTTTGAGTAAAGTCATTTACCACAAAGCATCCATGCATTGCTTTCCAAATCTAGGGTTGCTTACAATCAACACATCTATCTGCAAACAACATTTCGAATATGGGGACTACAGTGCATACAGAACTTGGTGAATTAAACCTCAACTTGGCTAATGAAAATGAAGAATCCTTGAAAGAAAGCATTTTTGGTGCTGAATCAAAGTCTCGCTACTTTTTGCACATTACTAAAGTTAGTTTGGATTGGGGCAAAAAGGACATGAAATCCTCTGAAGAAGTTGCTCCTAAGTGTGTGCTAGGTTTATCTGTTAATGTGACCAGCATGGGAGTTTATCTAACTTTCAGGCGAGTAGAATCATTCATATCAACAGCAATATCCTTTCAAGTTCTATTCAAAAGCCTTTCCGCTTCAAAGAAAAAAACAATGCAAACCCGGGCTCGATCATCAAAAAGTTCAGGGAAGGGAACTCAAATGTTGATATTCAATGTTGAACAGTGTTCAGTGTATGTACTGGGGGAGACTGGAATCGAAAATGCAGTTGTTCCTGATCCCAAGCGAGTCAATTATGGTTCACAAGGTGGTAGAGTTATAATAAATGTGTCAGCAGATGGTACCCCGCGCACTGCAAACATAATCTCCACCGTTTCCGATGACTACCGGAAGTTAAAGTACTGTATTTCTCTTGAAATCTTTCATTTTAAGTTGAGTGTGAACAAGGAGAAAAGATCCAAACAGGTAGAACTTGGAAGGGCTAGATCTATCTATCAGGAATATATGGATGAAAATAGGCCAGTATCAAAAGTGGCATTGTTTAATATGCAAACTATTAAATTTGTACAACGTTTAGGCAGCCTTAAAGAGAATGCTGCCTGTTCTCTTTTCAGTGCTACTGAAATTACAATGAGGTGGGAGCCTGATGTGCATCTGTCACTAATTGAACTGGTTCTCCAGATAAAATTAGTGGTACACAATACGAAGCTTCAGGAGCGTGGTAATGAACATGTCGAAGACGTGTCTAATGTAAAAGATACTAATAGGAAAAATGAAGCTACTGTGGAATCAGGGCATTCTGAAAAGAAGAAAGAATCTGTATTTGCTGTTGATGTAGAGATGTTAAATATATCTGCTGGGATAGGAGATGGAGTTGATGCTATGGTTCAGGTGCAGTCAATTTTCTCTGAGAATGCTCGTATAGGAGTGCTCCTTGAAGGACTCATGTTTGATTTTAATGGGGCCAGAATCATCAAGAGTAGCCGGATGCAAATTTCACGAATTCCTAGTAAATCTGCTGCTAGTGCATCTGATGATGCAAAGGGGCCTGTAGCCACAATATGGGATTGGGTAATTCAAGGTCTGGATATTCACATTTGTTTGCCATTCAGATTGCAATTGCGTGCTATTGATGATGCTCTAGAGGATATGTTGCGTGCATTGAAACTTATTGTTGCTGCAAAGACCAATATGATTTTTCCTGTGAAGAAAGACAATTCTAAAGCGAAAAAGCCTAGTTCAGTAAAATTTGGATGCGTAAAGCTTTTCGTACGCAAGTTAACTTTTGATATTGAAGAGGAACCAATTCAGGGATGGCTTGATGAACACTACCATCTGTTGAAGAAGGAAGCTGGTGAATTAGCTGTCCGGTTAAACTTTTTAGATGAATTTATATCCAAGGCCAAGCAAGATCCAAAACCTACTGATGACACCAATAATTCTCCTCAAGAAAAAAAGGTTTATTTCAATGATGTTGAGGTTGATGTAAACAATCCTTCAACTATTGAATCAATGCGAGAAGAAATTTATAAAAAATCATTCCGATCATATTACCAGGCATGCCAAAATCTAGTGTTATCTGAAGGGTCAGGTGCTTGTATTGATGATGACTTTCAAGCTGGTTTCAAACCTAGTACTTCAAGGGCTTCTCTTCTTTCAATATCTGCATTAGACTTAGATGTAAGCTTGACAAAAATTGATGGTGGAGATGATGGGATGATTGAAGTTCTGAGGAAGCTTGATCCTGTTTGTCTTGAATGTGACATACCATTTTCCAGACTTTATGGGTCAAATATTCTCTTAAACACAGGTTCTCTTGTGGTCCAGATTCGAGATTACACATATCCTCTTTTTGCTGGCAGTTCTGGTAAATGTGAAGGTCGTCTTGTGATGGCTCAGCAGGTAATATAAAGAATCCAATTTCTTTCATATATGTACCTTTAGTTTTTTTTTTTTTT
>PYAF01005508.1:466435-522481 GCA_007407185.1 Glycine tomentella
GTGACATACCATTTTCCAGACTTTATGGGTCAAATATTCTCTTAAACACAGGTTCTCTTGTGGTCCAGATTCGAGATTACACATATCCTCTTTTTGCTGGCAGTTCTGGTAAATGTGAAGGTCGTCTTGTGATGGCTCAGCAGGTAATATAAAGAATCCAATTTCTTTCATATATGTACCTTTAGTTTTTTTTTTTTTTGTTTACATATTGTGGTCATCCTTAAGTTATGAAGATCCTATCAAAATATAGAATCATGATCTTGAAAGTGTTGAATAAACTTAAATATTAGTTTTAATGGGTTTAATTTAGTAATTTTGTTTTAGAAAAATTAAAGGTCAAGAGTCAACAATATTGTAGTTTATGACTATAAATGACTATAATGAGTTTTGATTGTAGTTTATGGCTATGGAGGACTATAACGGATTTTGATTGTGGGTTATGGTTATTAATAGAATTTAAGCCTTTTAAATTCTTGAAGGACATATTATAGCCTATAAATAGATCATTGTATTGTTTGACAAGTAGAGAAGAAAAAGAGAAAGAAGTTGAATATTAAAGCTTTTTCTAGAAGTTGTTTTCTCCACAAGCTCTCACGACATAAATATTTTCAATTCTACAAATTGGTATCAAGCGCCAATGGCGAGTATGACCAACAATGTGCCGCATCCCCAACTAACAAAGGCGAACTACGAAAACTGGAGCATCCAAATGAAAGCTCTTTTCGGGTCTCAAGATGGTTGGGAGGTAGTCCAAGAAGGTTTCGAAGAACCGGCAACTACCACGGGATATACGGTCTCAACACAAGGCGTTGAAAGAGACACGATTGAAAGATAAGGTGGCTTTGTACATGTTGTTCCGAGTTGTTGATGAGTTGGGATTTGAGAAGATTGTTAGTGCAACAACTTCAAAAGAAGCGTGGGACATTTTGGTGAATGTCTACAAAGGAGCCGACGGGTTAAAGAAGTCCGCCTTCAAACTCTTCGTGGCGAGTTGGAAGGCATGAAGATGAAGGAGTCAGAAGGGGTCTTCGACTACATCACGTGTGTTCAAACTGTGGTGAACCAACTCAACCAAAACGGAGAAGCGTCAATCGATGTGCAAGTTGTGGAGCAGATTTTGAGGTCATTAACCGGCAGTTTCGAGAATGTCTTATGTTCTATAGAAGAGTCAAAGGACCTAATAAAGCTCACAGTCAACAAGCTCGTCGATTCTCTAGAGACACACGAACAACGTAAGAAGAAGAAGGAGGAGGAGACACTCGAGCAAGCACTTTAAACCAAGGCATCAATCAAAGACGAAAAGGTACTATATTCTCAAAACTTTAGAGGTGGAGGTCGAGGAGATGGTCGTGGTGGTAGAGGTCGCGATCAAGAAGGGTATTATGAGGAGAGGGAGCAATCAAACCAACAAAATTGGCATGGAAGGGGACGCGGTCATGGGAGAGGTGGTCGATCGAATTATTCCAACATTGAGTTCTATAAGTGTAGCAAATATGGTCACTATGCAAAGGATTGCAACTTCGATAAGTGTTACAATTGTGGCAAGGTGGGGCATTTTGTGAAAGAATGTTGAGTTGAGAAAAAGGTGGAAGAGACAACCAACCTAATCACGGAAGATGAGGAGGCAAAAGAAGGTTTTCTTTTGATGGTACACAATGAAGTCAACACCAACAACAACACGGTGTGGTACCTTGACATCGGTGCAAGCAACCATATTGCGGGCACAAGCACCTATTCAAAGAGATGCGAAAGGTTGAAACTGGACATGTGTTGTTTGGAGATGCGTCGAAGGTTGAGGTCAAAGGCCAAGGTACGGTTTGTTATTTACAAAAGGATGACTTAGTTGGGTAAATCCAAGATGTGTATTACGTACTAGACCTCAAGAGCAACAATTGAGTATGGGGAAACTCTTGGAGAAAGGTTACTCGGTACTTATGAAAGACCGGGTATTACACTTGAAAGATAAGCATGGGCGTTTGGTTGTTCGAGTTGAAATTGGGAAATCACATGTACAAGCTGAATTTGAGAAGTGTTCAAGAAAAATGTTTGAGTCGACAAAGACAACAAGGTGTCATTGTGGCATCTCCGTTTTGGTCACCTACATCATGGTGGTCTAAACGAGTTGGCAAAGAAGAACATGGTACATGGACTACGAGGGAAAATTTTGTGAAGAATGTGTGCTTAGCAAGCATTCGAGAACTTTGTTTCAAAAGAAGGAAGAATATCGGGCTATGCAACCTCTCGAATTGATTCATACCGACATATTGGACCAATCACCCCCGAATCTTTTAGCTGTAAAAGGTATTTCATTTTCTTTATTGATGATTTCTCACGAAAAACTTGGGTTTATTTTTTGAAAGAAAAATTTGAGGCATCCAAGGTGTTCAAAAAGTTCAAAGTGGTGGTGGAAAAGGCAACTAGTAGACACATCAAATCCGTACAATCTGATAGAGGTGGCGAGTATACTTTGACGACTTTCATGGAGTATTGTGAGGAGCAAGGCATAAGGCGATTTCTAACTGCACCGTATTCTCCCCAAAAAAATGGTGTGGCCAAGAGGAAGAACCGGACTATTCTTAACATAGTTCGGTCAATGCTCAATAGCAAGAAGATGCTGAAGGAATTTTGGGTGGAAGCCGTGCAATGCGCCATCTATGTGCAAAATCGGTGTCCATATGCAAAGTTGGATGATCAAACACCACAAGAGGCATGGAGCGGACAAAAATCGACAGTTTCTCATCTCAAAGTATTTGGTAGTGTGGCCTATGCACACTACCGGATCAATGAAGAACGAAGCTCGAAGACAAAAGCAGAAGGTATATTTTTATTGGGTATGATGAGAAAACAAAAGGATACAACCTACTCGACCCAATAAGCAAGAAGGTTGTGGTGAGTCGTGATGTACGAGGTAATGAAACAAGCAGGTGGGATTGAAATAACTCAATGGAGGTTATCAATGAAAATGGAGGATCATCAACCGCTATACCAACAGTCATACCGACAAATCCTGAAACTACCGATGATGAAGATGAACCGCAACAACCCAAATTGCGAAGTTTGCAAGACTTGTATGATTCGATAAATGAGGTACATATTGTATGTCTTTTGACAGATTCCAAGAATATAAGTTTTGAAGAGGCGGTGCAAGACAAGAAGTGGCAAACTGCCATGGACGAGGAGATTAAAGCAATTGACCGCAACAACACATGGGAGTTAGCGGAGTTTTCGAAAGGAAGTTAGCCCATTAGTGTGAAGTGGGTGTTCAAAAAGAAAAAAAAAATTGATTGGCATGAAAGATGGTAGAAGCATTTAATTTTACAAGGGAGTTTTGTTGAATAAACTTAAATATTAGTTTTGATGGGTTTAATTTAGTAATTTTGTTTTAGGAAAATGAAAGGTCAAAAGTCAACAATGATTGTAGTTTATGGCTATGAATGACTATAATGGATTTTGATTGTAGTTTATGACTATGAATGACTATAATAAGTTTTGATTGTGGGTTATGACTATTAATAGAATTTAAGCCTTTTAAATTCTTGAAGGGCATATTATAGCTTATAAATAGATTATTGTATTGTTTGACAAGTAGAGAATAAAAAGATAAAGAAGTTGAATAAAGTTTTTTCTAGAAGTTGTTTTCTCCAGAAGCTGTCACGACATAAATTTTTTCAATTCTACAGAAAGTATCCAATAAAACTCGATCATAACTCATACATGTCCTCATGAATTTATAGGTTTCCACTTACTTTTATGAAAAAGCTACATGTTACTTGAATTGAACTTTGTATTTGTTTCTTTTGTGTTACTTGGGGTATTACTATATGATGATTAACCTGATAATATTTCTTGGTCATTATTCTTTATTTCTTCTATTTATTTCAAGTAGGCAACTAGCTTTCAGCCTCAAATGCTTCAAGATGTCTATGTTGGGGCATGGAGAAAGGTATGCATGCTTCGATCCGCTACCGGTACTACTCCGCCGATGAAGACATACACAGATTTGTCATTGCATTTTCAGAAAGGTGAAGTGTCATTTGGGGTGAGTTATGAACCAGTTTTTGCTGATATTAGTTATGCTTTCACTGTGGTGCTACGGAGGGCTAATCTAAGTGTTATAAACCCCGGCCCACTTATTGTGCCACCAAAAAAGGAGAAGAGTTTGCCATGGTGGGATGACATGAGAAATTACATTCATGGAAGAATTTCCTTATTATTTTCTGAAACAAGATGGCATATTTTGGCAAGTACAGATCCTTATGAAAAGCTTGATAAACTTCTACTTCTGACTAGCTCTATGGAAATTCACCAGTCAGATGGTCGCATTCTTCTTTCTGCGAAAGATTTCAACATTTTTTTGAGCAGTTTGGAGAGTATGGCAAAAAAGCGTGGTTCCAAAATTCCGCCGGGTGTTTCTAGTGCATTGTTTGAAGTCCCACTTTTTACACTTGAAGTTGCAATGGACTGGGATTGTGACTCTGGCAAACCATTGAATCATTATTTATTTGCACTTCCAGATGAAGGAAAACCTCGTGAGTTCGTATTTGATCCCTTCAGATCCACTGCTCTTTCACTTCGATGGAACCTATCTTTTAGATCCCTTCCTCCTTCGTCAGAAAAACAATGTCCACCCTATGTTGCAAGAGATAGTATAGAAGGAGATGCTACTGTATCTCAGTCTCCTCACACTTCTCAGAATGTTTCACCGGCTTCCCCAACAATAAAACTTGGTGCTCATGATCTAGCATGGATTACAAAATTCTGGAACTTGATGTACCTTCCCCCGCATAAACTGCGCATGTTCTCACGCTGGCCTCGTTTTGGTGTTCCAAGAATTATCAGATCAGGCAATCTTGCACTAGATAAAGTAATGACCGAGTTTATGATCCGTATAGATTCCACACCGATTTGTATAAAGAACATGCCTTTACATGATGATGATCCAGCCAGAGGACTGACCTTCATGATGACAAAACTGAAGATAGAATTATGTTTTGGCAGGGGTAAGCAAAAGTTTACTTTTGAAAGCTACCGCGGCCTTCTTGATCTTGTTTACCAAGGTATTGACCTTCATATGCCCAAAGTTTTCCTAAGTAAAGAAGACTGCTGTAGTGTTTCTAAGTTAATTAGCATGGCAACAAAAAGCTCACAATATGCATCCAAGGATAACGTTCCCTCTGAAAAAGGTTGCATGACGCAGAAAAATCCTGATGATGGATTTATTCTATCCTGTGATTACTTCAGTATAAGAAAACAGTCCGCAAAGGCCGATCCTGATACTTTGGGAGCCTGGCGTGAAGAGGGAAAAATAAATCCTGAGAAGACCACGTGTGTACAGTTTGATCAAGGAAAACGGAGAGAAACTAATGAGTGCACACAATCAGACCCAAGCGATGACGATGATGGTTACAATGTGGTGATAGCAGACAGTTGCCAGCGCGTGTTTGTCTATGGTATGAAGCTTCTGTGGAATATTGAAAACAGAAATGCTGTTTGTTTCTGGGTTGCTGCTCTTTCCAAAGCCGCTGCACCTGCCAAGCCTTCTCCTTCTCGGCAGTATGCACAGAGAAAATTACATGAGGACAAAAAAAAAGATGATGCAGCAGAAACTAATCAAGATGATGATGCATGTGAAACCCATCAAGATGATGAAGCCAAAATCCAGCAAGATGATGAAGCTGAATCTCATCGAGATGATGGAGCTGAAACCTGTCAAGATGAAGGAGCTGAGACACATCAAGATGAAGTTTCAACGGTCCTTAACACCAACAGCATCTCGGATTCTCCCTCTTCTCAGGCTGCCAAGAATCCTGAATTACCTGCATCCCCACAACATTTGGATAATGCGGACAACTTGCCATCTAGTATGTGCCATATGCTTCAGGAAATTTACATGCAAGTAGTAAAATAGAACACACATACACACACAAAAAAAATACATCAATTAATATGCCTTGTGTCACAACAAAATATTTTAACTGCTTGCCAGATCCTTGATGTAATTTTGGTAAGCCCCACTTGTTCTTGAGTATTTTTACTGAAAGGTTTGTTTACCCTCTTTTATTTCCCTTTTCTGTCTCCTGCTAGCTAAAAATGAGAATGCTGATGACACTGAGGAGGGGACTCGACACTTCATGGTTAATATTATTGAACCTCAGTTTAATCTTCACTCAGAGGACGCAAATGTAAGTTATAGAATACTTTTTTCATTTTAAATAGAGCTTATGGGCTGAGACACGGAGCATTTTAATTATTGTGCATGCCTTTTATATGGAAACTTGAATCTAGATTAAAACAATTTCCTTTTATTCAAATTTTTTTTTCCAACAGATCTTATTTTGAGGAACAGCTGACAGTTTGGTATTCTGTTTCCTGTTAGTTTGTGTTAGGATAATTAGTTGTATAACTCTGAAGAGCATGTGTCATATATTTTCTCTGAATTCTAATAGAACCTAACTCAATCCTACAAAACCGGATACATTGACAACCAACTATCTTAGAATTTGGACAAAACTGGCTTGCTAGGTGAGAACAGTCCAAGCCTTATAAGCACTAGTTAGGCCATATCTTCACTCAGCCTTTCTGGTCATCCCCTCCATAGGTATCCCTTTCGAAGACACTACAACCAATTCTAGTATGCCACGATTAAGGCGGACTAGGGTGACAACAATAAAGGTGAATTTCCATTAAAGTTTAATAGGCCGCAAATAACTGGAATTAAGACAGCTATCCAACAATTAACACATTTTTTGTATCTTGATTTCCCTTGTTTTGTTTCATGTGTTGTTTCTCCTTTGTTTATCAATTTGCAAAAGAATGTGCCAAGATTATGTGTGTACTCATGCTTTTATAGGGTAGGTTTCTGCTTGCTGCTGTAAGTGGCCGCATTTTAGCCCAGTCATTTCACTCAGTCCTTCATGTTGGTTACGAGATGATTGAGCAAGCACTTAGTACTACAGATGTAAATGGTAGTGAATACCAGCCTGAAATTGCATGGAAAAGATGGGAGTTATCTGTTATGTTGGAGCATGTGCAGGCCCATGTTGCACCAACAGATGTTGATCCAGGGGCTGGAGTGCAGTGGCTACCAAAAATTCTCAGAGGCTCTCCAAAAGTAATGCGTACAGGTGCTCTTCTTGAGAGAGTTTTTATGCCTTGTGATATGTATTTTCAGTTCACAAGGCACAAAGGAGGCACTCCAGAAATGAAGGTAATTTTTTTCTATCATATCCTAGCCTGTGATCAATTTATTGGGAAATCCAAAGCTCATTGTAAGATGAAGTCTTTTATCTGTGCTGAATGATTTGCTGCACAGTCGGATAATAGAAACAGCCTTCTCCATGATATTTGTGCTACGTACATGGACAATTCTGAATCAATTATACATCTGATTTTACATTGTTTTATTGCTAATTTCTTGCGTAGTCTTTTGGGGAATATTGGTTTCGTGCTAAATCTTTTTATACCTTTATGACAATAAGGTTTAAAGGGTTTGTTAAACAAAAAGAGGTCATGAATTGTGCAGATTTCACTATTTCTTTATAAATTTTATGGAGAAGAATAAGATTTTTATTTTCTGGCTTCTCTTTGGTGTTTGGCTCATGGTATTTCCATTTCATTTATTATGTAGAGTTTGGGTTACCAATTTGCATTGTTATTCTTAAGTTTTGCTGGTTCTTTTTTTATTTTCTTAGTTTTATTTTGAATGTCATCTTATTCTCCTATGTAAAGACATCTCCCTTCTAACTAAATTACCTTTTCTATAAGAAAAAATGACCCTAATCTTTCTTAGTAAATGCATATCTTTACGAGTGTTTTTCACCAGTTTGTAGTCTTTTGTCATGGCTGTGGTGGTCAATAATCTCTGTCAAATTCATAATTTAATACTGCAGGTGAAACCCTTGAAGGAGCTCACATTCAATTCTCATAATATAACAGCAACAATGACATCTCGCCAGTTTCAGGTCATGCTGGACGTTTTGTGCAATCTTCTCCTTGCACGGGTTCCAAAGTATGGATAACCATTCTTGCTTTACACTGATTAAAAATCTACTTTTATCTGTTTGCCTACATCAGATATTCTTGTATTTCTACACCATTTAGTACCTACCAAATTTAACAGTGTCAGGTAAATTTGGTCACTCCATCTAAATGACTACATTGCTAGGAGTCTAGGACCACTATAATTTCTTCTCGGAGATTCAGGGGTCAGATTCATTAGCTGTTATATATGGATAGATCAAGCAGGTTTTTTGTCAGTCTTGCTATTTGGCATGGTCAAGTCACATATTCCTCGTTACCTCTATATTTTCAACTTCCGATTACATTTACTGTGGATAGTAGCCTCTTTTTTTTTGGTGAATCAGTGGATAGTAACCTGATACAGTGTTTCATGTTAATTGATGCTGCAATAGTTTTCTAATTTCTATTTAAAATTATAGTTCATTTACAATTAAATTATTTATCAGGCAGATATGTTTCATATTCATGAAATTGGTTTTAATTTAGATAATCCAGGTAGTTGAATTATATGATTCTTACCTTGATGCAGTTTCTTTTTTCCCTTCAAGAAATTTAAAATTCCAGATGTTCTGTTCAATATGAAGAGTCCTTTAAATTAACTAAGTATATCATAAACAACTTAGGCCTAAAAAAAGTAGCCAGACACTTTCCATTGAAGATGATGAAATGGTCGAAGAAGAAGCAGATGAGGTGGTACCTGATGGTGTTGAAGAGGTGGAACTTGAAAAAATTAACCTTGAAAAGAAAGAGAGGGAACAAAGGTTGCTTCTTGATGATATAAGAAATCTGTCTCTTTGGTATGACTTTTCTAGAAATCCACATCCAGAAAAGGAAGCAGACTTGTGGATGATAGACGGTGAAATAGCCATGCTGGTAAGAAAGTAATCTTGTTAAAAATCATTTAAATGTATGTAATTGGATGGTTCTAGTCCAATAATAGATGCTTGTTCTTTGAATTAAGTTGTTTGTATCTTCCAAAAACAGATTAGGAGTTGATAAGCTTATTAGCTGTAATATTTTTATGATTGTGGTACTAAAAATATTTGTATCCACTGGCAGAAGTTGATAAGCTTATTAGCTGTAATAGTGATTTGATGATAAAAAGATAGTCTTCTTTTAGAATGAAAGTAATGTGTAAGAAAAAGAGCACAAGTTAGCCTTCTTAAAGCTTACAATTGAGTACAATCGAAACTATTGATACAGAATCTGTTACCATTAAGAAATAGCAAAGCTTTCTACATTATGAAACTGATTAAAAGTAGGAATTCCATGATTTTATTATTTATGCTGCCCAAATGTTAATGGTATGAGGATATCATCAACTAATTTAACTCAGATATTCTACTGGTTGTCAACATATCTGACACTCTCACAGTTAATTTCTTCTAGGGGGTTAACTTCTTCCTATAGCTTTATTTATTTATTTCGTGTGTGTGTGAGAGAGAACTTCTTTCAGTAGCTGAATGGCTACAAATAGGTCTGGACATGAGTCTTTGCTCAGCTTAACTAAGTCTAGCTTGGCATGGCTCAATAGAAAATAGTCTTAACTTGAAACTCGGGTCAAGTTCAGTTTGATACGAAACATTTTTGTTGCCCAATTTCAGCTCAGACCAAGTTCACGAACAATTTGATTCGAATCATTAGCTGAAGTAAGATAACATGGATCAAACTAATGTTTAATTAATAAGAAGTTGAGAACAAGTTGGGAAATGGATACTTTAAGTCCATTGTTGGGAAAGAGAGAAAAGACCAATCAACAAGAGACACTATCTTTTTTTTTTTTTTTCTTTTTTTAACATCCACTCATGTATTATAAATCGTCATTCTAGAATTAGATTTATCAATATCAGATTCAGATTATTTGTCTTTCCTTCCTACAAAAATCCGTGTAGTTTCAACAATAATCTAATAAACACAATTTGATCATGTTTGTTCATCATGCACAACTTGTTACAAATATCAAATAGGGTTAATTATGTTTTTGGTCTCTAAACATTTTGAAATATCACTTTTAGTCACTAAACAAGATTTTTAGCATTTTTGGTCTCTATACTTTTTCTTTGCTAATAGTTTTAGTTCTTGCTGTCAAGTATAATCATTAACCAATGATGTAATAGTGACATTGGCAACCCAACGACTTGTCACGTCAACAAGGAATCTAATGGAACAACCACATGTAATTTGTTTTGTAAATTGTATTTTAATCCCTCAACTAGTAAAATAGGGTTAACTATTTATATTTATAATGCATTGGCTGCCAACGTCACTATTACATCATCAGTTAGCACTATTACTTGAAAAGAAGGACTAAAACTATTAACAGAGAAAAAGTATAAGAACCAAAAAAGTTATATGGTGATTTTAGTATATGACAAATGTCCGTGTGTAATCAAAAGTTGTCCAACACTGGCAGGTCCAAGAACTGAAGAGAGAAGTTGTAAATGCACGAAAATCTAGGAAGGAAGCATATGCATCATTAAGAGTGGCAATGCAAAAAGCTGCACAGCAGCGGTTAATGGAGAAGGAGAAGAACAAAAGTCCTTCTTATGCTATGCGAATATCTATGCAAATTAACAAAGTTGTTTGGAGCATGCTCCTTGATGGTAAATCCTTTGCTGAAATTGAGATCAATGACATGGTAAGATTTATTTTGCTCTCTCTGTTTATCCTTTCAAAGCTCATCCAGTACCCTGAAAATCTGTTTCTCACAAAGTATGAACTGCTGTCTCAGCATCAAATATTCTCAGCACTGAGTCTGACTTCATATGTATTAGATAGGTTCTAAAAATTTCAAACTTAAAGGCTCAAATTTACTCCATTTACTTTGTATAGGATGCATTGCAACATCTATTATAGTGCTCTTCCACCCTCACAAAGCATTGAATCTGCAAATTCCTTTATCCCTGCATGTTATGGGGGACAATAGAAAAAATTATCATGATCTTTTCTAGTTAAGTTTAATGGTATCAATGTAAAAGTTTTTACACTATCAATCAAGTTGAAATAATGTTTAGTATGACTTTTCAAGTAATTATTATCAAAGTCAACAAACTTGTGATTAGATAATAGTGTAAATACACTCTACATTATCAATGCATATCCTATTTTCTCTTTCTAGTTTAGTTGTTCTTTCTTGTCCTTGTTTCTATGAACTTGAGCATATAATGATTCATTTCCAATCCCTAGTTTTCTAAATTTTTTTTATTTCTTTTCTCTCAATTTGCAAGAATATACTAATTCAGTTTCATCTTGCTAATCACTTAGATCTACTACTTCGACCGGGATTATAAGGATGTCGGCATTTCTCTGTTCACAACAAAATATATTGTTTTCAAAAATTGCCTATCTAATGCCAAATCTGACACAATTCTGTCAGCATGGAATCCCCCACCCGATTGGGGAAAGTATGTATTTTTCCAGGCCTTTTTCTTCAACATACTGGTGCTTCCAAGTTGATTTTCTGATAAATTTTGCTTTGATGTTACATGTATTTTCTTAATTGCTAATTAAATTCTGATTAGTTTTTAAGTTCAAGTTCAACTGCATCATTCACCCCTTAGGTTTCCATGCTACTTCCTCTCTTTAAATTTCAACAGAAAAGGCATACAGAAAACCTGGAAAAATATAACTAAAACAAAATTTACATGTGCTGTTGAAATTATTGGTGTAGATGAAGTGGGAGGAAAAAAGGACCTCTTAATAATTTATTTGATTATAAGATTGATTACCTTTTCTATTTCAATAAAGATTAGTGTCTTTCTATGTTTTCCTTATCTTCTGGGTATCATGATATTGCATGTTTGCTTATGGTTTTTTTTTTTCCCCAGAAAAGTGATGCTTCAAGTTGATGCAAGACAGGGAGCTCCAAAGGATGGAAGTTCTCCCTTTGAACTTTTCAAGGTAAGTGATTTCTTATGGTTATTTTTCTCATCAAAATTAGTAAAGTGCAGTACAGAATAATAGAATCCACCTCTTATTCTAATTTGGGTTTTTCATATTTTTATATCTGATGCTTATAATTGAGACCAAGTGAATGTTAGAGTTTTGTTAAGTAGACCCTGCGCAAGATTAAATATATAAATTAATATTTTGTGTATCTAATTGCAAATGTACAATGTCTCTACATATTGGAGAGAGCGAAATATTAGGGAGCAATAATTAGAAGCGAATATATTGAAGTTCATGAGAGAGAAAAATGAGTCAGTTTCTAAGAAACAAAGAAATTAAAGTGAAGAAATTTGTTTTTCTAATTTCAGAACTTGTTATTATACAGTAACAGTAATGCAACTGAACTCAGATATACCATCGTATATATGGAGAACTGGAGATATTTGCTGGGAAAGCCAATACTTTTGCCGTTTGTTTCCTAACATGAACATACTTTACTCTATATAGGTAGAGATTTATCCCCTTAAGATCCATTTGACAGAAACGATGTACAGAATGATGTGGGGGTATTTCTTCCCCGAAGAAAAAAAGGAGTCACAACGCCGACAGGTTAATTTAGAATTTCAATGTGCTTATTGGCTTGTTTCCACAACAATGATAAAATTCATAGATATTTTGTGTTTAAGTAAAAATTATGATTGCTTATGTAGGAGGTTTGGAAGGTTTCGACGACAGCTGGTGCAAGGCGTTTGAAAAAAGGTTCATCAGTCCATGAAGCTTCTGCTTCAAGTGCAACAAAAGAGTCTGAAGCTCCATCCAGATCCACCATCACTGCAATGCTATTTCCCTCAAGCAATCAGTCTTCTGCTCAAGTTGATTCAGCCCAAGTGAGTCCATTCTCTAGTATATGGTTTTCAAGTAATAATATTAAGAGAAATGCTCGCAACACATTCTTTAACACTCTCTTTTATTGGGTGAAATCTCATTTTGGCCCACAAATAGAGAATGGACGCATGATATTTAGAGGGGGCAGCATAAGATTTCACCTAGTAGTGGAGAAAGCATTGGAAAGGGATTGTCAAGAAATATGTTGCTAGCATTCCTCTAATAATAAAAGAATCTGGGAAGGCTAATGCTATACTACATTGGTAGGAAAGCTAGGGAAAGATATAGCTTCTTCTCCTTTTGTTATTTTATTCTCACCATCCAAATTTATGATATTTTAAGAAACAAGATAGATCTAACACAAGGAGTTTGGTAACATGCTTGCAGGCATCCAAAGCACAACATGTCAAAGCTAACCCTGGTACTGGTCTAACCCCCGAGTTGAAAAAGGCATCTTCTTTTGATAAGATACAGGAAGATACCATGGCAGAATCTGTAGCCGATGAACTTGTCTCACAAGATGAAGCATCCAAGAATAAACTAAAAGATTACAGAGGTGCTATGCCACCTGAAGAGAAGAAATCTAGACCACAAAAAATAATGAAATTTCACAACATCAAAATTAGTCAGGTTGGTAGTAGTTCTGGACCATTTGATGAAGTTGTCACTCATCACATTTCATCACCTTTGTTGAAATAATTCCAATTTCTTTTGAATCACATATTCTTTCTTGCAGGTGGAATTGTGTATTACCTATGAAGGGTCAAGATTTGTTGTGAGTGATATGAAATTATTGATGGATCAATTTCACCGAGTTGAGTTTACCGGGACTTGGCGGAGACTCTTCTCTCGAATTAAGAAGCATATCATATGGGGAGTCCTGAAATCTGTGACTGGAATGCAGGTGATGAACAACTTACAGTTTCCTGATCTCCTTTCAATTTGTTGTTAACAAGAACGAAATGTATACCCATTGTGTTTATCTTTGTAGACAACTATTCATACCTAACTACCACTGCAAATTTATAACGACGTTCTAAAACAAACTTGAGTGAAATTGTTGAGTGGAAAAGAACATGCACAACAAAACTACAAATATTCTAATTTCCTAATTACCAAATTATGCAGATCCTACAATTGCCTTAATTAGAGATATCTAACAATACCAACACTCCCTGTCAAGTTGAAGCATATAAATCATATGCACCAAGCTTGTTACATATATAATTAATTTGAAGATCCCTCAAAAACTTGATGAAGACATCTGTCAGTTAGTCATTGGAATTGACAAAATTAGTAGTGATATCACCCAATAAAATCTTCTCTTTTATGAAGTGACACATCTACCTAAATGTGCTTAATCCTCTCATGGAATATCAAATATGAAGTAATGTGTAAGGCCTCCTAGCTAATATCACAAATGAGTATTCCCAAACTTTAGTTCTTTAGGCAATTCTTTGATCTAGACAAGGTCACAAGTGACTGAAGCCATGGCTTCGGGCCTGTTTGGGTAAATTTCTTTAGAAACACTTTTAAAAGAAAAAAATAAGAAAAAATGAGATGAGTTTTTTCATAAGCAACAATAAGTTCTCCATTAACTAATTTGTAGAAGCTCACCAATATAGTTTCTCTAAAAGATGAGATAACATCTACAAATTAGCTAATGAAAAACTCATTTTAACTTATGGAGAAGCTCATTTCATTTTTTTTGTTCTTACTTCCTTTTTCTAAAAGTATTTATAGAGAAACTTATATTCAAACAGATCTTTGCTTTTGCACTAGACCTTGTTACAACATTTTGTATCTTATTTATGATTAATTGGTCTATATTTCCTCCATTCCAAAATTACTAATAGTTAGGTTTTTCACACAAATTAAGAAAAATAAGTATTCCAAGACAATAATATTATTTATTAGGGGCAGTTTTACTAAAATATCTTGACTCTCTTTCTTAATTTAAATAAATGTATTATTAAATCTTTCAAAACAATAGTAGTATTTATTAGAGGACAAAATTAAAATAAATATATAATATCTCTTTAGAAACTAAAAATATATGTCAATATGATTTTTTTAATACAAAAACATCAATCAATTCAGAATGGAGGGAATGTGTTGTAATGCTATGTACAATTTCAGTATCGAGGAGCAATATTTAGTTTTTTTCATTTCCTTTATACTCAAGATGGTGAAATTATTTAACTGATTCTGCTTAATTCATTTAAATGTCCTATTGTCGTGGATCATGTAGGGTAAGAAATTTAAAGACAAAGGTCAGATTCAGCTCCCTAGTGCTGGTGCTCCAGAAATGGACCTTACTTTGAGTGACAATGAAGGCCAAGCAGGAAAATCTGATAAGCTTCCACCAGCTTGGCCTAAGCGTCCAAATGAAGGAGCAGGTGATGGATTTGTAACATCCATCAAAGGAATATTTAGTAATCAGCGCCGCAAGGCAAAGGCATTTGTGCACAAGACAAAGAAAGGAGAAGCAGAGAATGAAACTCAAGGGGATTCTGGTGAAAATGATGGAGATCAGATCGCTCCTTTTGCTAGGCAGCTCACGATCACACAAGCTAAAAAGCTTATTAGGAAGCACACCAAGAAGTTGCAGTCTAAAGCACAAAAAGGTTTGCTCTAGAGTCACTTCCATGTTATTGTTTTTGGACTACTTAGTTCATTATGATTTGTGAATAATTTTTAATTATTTGGATCAGATAAAAAAAATACTATTTGCAAGAAAAAAGATAATGCACTTCTAGTTCTAGGTCAAAAGTATATTATTACTGAGGTAAGGAAATCAATCCTCCTCAAAGAAAAAAATAAAAATAAAAATAAAAGCAAGTCAAAATGGCTTAAGAATTCAATGAAGTATCCCTAACACTAATGTATTTCAGCTCAGGATTGTCCTTTATTCTGTTTGCTATGTGTTCTATCCACTAATTTACTTTGGTGAGTTATGTATTTACTTGAGTAGTTTGAATACCCTAAGATTCGGATTATATTGGCTTCTTGAATCTAACCCTTAAAGCAAGCTTGTATTATCTGTCTGTACTTTTGAAAATAAATCCCATCAAATGACTTATTTTTTGATAATTTACTTTCTAATCTTGCTGATTTATGTAAGCCATTCAAATCTTCATGACTTAATAGCTCAAGGACTGAATAGTAAATGTTTGACAGGTTCCTCCTCACAACAAGCAGAAGCACTACCATCATCTCCAAAAGAGGAGACCATTACATTTGACAGTGATTCTTCTAGTGGATCCTCATCTGATGATGAAGCTTTTCATGAATAGGTTTTCCAAAGGAATTCTTATTTTTCAGCTGATCATGAAGCACGTTTTATCTTATTCTTAAATCACTAAATCAGCAGGTACCTCAGATAAACACCTAAATTAACAGAATGTGTACTCAAATATATACTAATTAAGTTAGAATAACTCTGTTTGATTTACACGTTCGGTGATGATTTCATGAGATTTAAGAATGTCGTCTTTTCTTTTTGTGAATGTATGTGGTCTTAAATTTACCTTTTAGGCTCTTAAATTTACTATAGACTAACGGATTACGTTTCCCATAACAATTATTATGAAAGTAAATAAATAGAAAGGAATAAGAACGTTATCATGTAATGGGAATGAGAGGTGACGGGAAGAGAAAGAAATGTATGATTTTTTTTTAGAGGAGAAAGAAATATATGTAGTGTAACCATGTGTGCTATATACTTATCATTATTGTTTTTACGTTTTGTGTTTTGGCAGTACCAATTTAGTTTAATCCTGTCATTATTATGTGACAAGGAACTAACAACTTTGTGGTTTTGGGTTTTTGGTGAGTCGCTAACTTATCTCAAAGAAAAGTAAAAGAAAAATGACCGATGTGATTCAATTTTAATTGGTAGTAAAGGCATATAAAATACAAAACATGATTTTTATGAGAACTCTCCAATTTCTAACATGAAGACAAATCAATGAAGACAACTTGGAAAAAACTCTAATTTCTTCAAGTTGTCTTCATGCTTACAAGTTGATGGCCATTCCTTTACTTAATCAAAGCTCCAAACAAGGTCCTAATTGACTTCTTGACTCTTAATCACTCAAAGCTTTCATCTTTCAAGTTTTTTAGAGCAAGATATACCGAGTTTCAAACCTCCTTTTAAGTCTAAAACCGCACAAAAGAACACATCAAGAGTTCTAAATGATAACTAAAGAAAAATAAGGGTAACCTAATCTTAATTGAGACGAAATAGATCGAAACCTACATTTAGTTTTATCAAATTATAATAATAAAACTAAAAGTGATCTGAAAACATTAACATAAAAAATATATAAGGAATGAAGAAAGGTGGAATGAAGCCTCCACCCATGAAGCATCAAAATAGTTTTTTATTAGAAATTAATTACATTGGGATGCATGTAAACTATAGTAAACTTGTATTAATTTATCCCAAAACTCAAAAGAATTTGCCCAAAAAGCAACAATAAACTTGAGTAAATAAAACATTATATATACTATCAAATATAAGGAATTCAATGGTACATTAATTATGATAAAATATAGGTGCATTATTTTAAATGATTTTATTTTATCAATACCATATATAACTTCATCTTGAATATATATAGTTTGCACAATAAAAGTTAGTGAACTATGATGATTTTTTCAAAAACATATCAAGAGTGGCCTATATCGTGAATATAGGTTCATTATTTTACATGATTTTATTTTATCAAAACCATATATTAGCTTCATCGTGTATATAGCTTCAATATATCTCTTCTCTGGGGGGCCTTAGCCCCTTCAGTTCACCAAAAAAAAAAAATCGTGATAGTTTGCACAATAAAAATTAATATTGAAGGTTGGTGTTAGTGACTAAAGTGAAAATCTAATTTTGATTTTTTAAAAAAAAAACAAATAAAATAATATTCAGCATAAGTTTGCATAAATAGTGTTGTTTTTAACTGTTAAATTAACACTAATTGTTTAAACTGTTAAACGGAAATCTCCCTGCCTCTGTGCTCGTGGAATGTTCCCCCTCATGCCCTAGACACCATCCTTCTCAACTCAAGGACAGATTCGGCTAGTCCTTCTTAGTTGTTTTCAGTTTTTCCTAGAATAATAATTAAAAAAAAAAAAACTGTTCAAATGGAAAGATAAATTTGTAGCCAGCATTCTAGCAAGGATATTTTCTTGCAAGAGTGATCAATAGACTAATTAATTCTTAATGTAAATGCTAAAACATTATATACATTAGATAAATTAAGGTAAATTTGTCACATTTATTCATTATCATATATGCATCACCCAGTATCAACTGGTTTACTCTTAATTAAGAGAAAACTTAAATACAATACCTTACATGCTATTTTTGTTGTTCTTGAATTAGAATAATTTCACCTCGATAACTTGCAAAATCCTTTAATGCAAATTACCGAAATAAAACTCTAGTTCTAGTACAAACAACACCTAGATATAATAATTAGGGGTTGATACCATAGAGGTTTCGAATCCCATCTATATCATCTTGCGCTAGATCCACCTTCCTAGTTCGAGGTGGTATAGAAGGATACATGATGGCTCTTTGGTCGAACGAGTGGTCTAATCCGAGTAAGTGCCCAATCTCGTGGACTGCCACAGATTCAAGGTCAAATGCACTTGCCACCGAAGATTGGGTGACATCGCCAGACGCCACCCAATATTCGTCGGCGTCAAAGTGACACCTCCCATCAGTGGGAGGGAATGCATGACCCAAAATCCCACGTGGGCCATCAAAAGGATACGGATCACCGTGGCTCCTACTCCCGAAAAGAATCTTAATGTTGGCTGTTTCATACGACGTCGTCGCCTGGAACGCGATGTTCACCACTGGGGTCCACTTGCTGAAGGCCCTTGCAATCGCGCTTTTGAAAGTGTCGTCAAGTCTCGGCTCCGGGGAGAAGGCGTAGGTGAGTTGTGTGGTTCCTGCTGGCCACCGCGGCATGCCTTTGAAGAAGGTGTAGTCGGAGATCATGCCAAACGATGTCGTTTTGTTTGTGTGGATTAATATGTCGGGGACGCCACACCGGGGTGTCATGATTTGTTTAAGAGTGTTGCGGTCGAACTTGCCGGTGACGTTGAGGTTGTAATTCTTTTGGTAGGTTTTGATGGCAGATACGAGGGTGTCGTCGAAGTTATCGTCGAAGTGTGGTGCATTGGGGATGTAGCCGAGATGGTGGAAGTAGTTTTTGACGTTGGATAAACCTTTGTAGTTTTGGCCAGGGCGGTAAGTAGTGAATTTATATGTGGCCTCCCCATTCCATGGGCCATGAGGTGAAACTGAAGGGAGTGAGGTGGCAAGAAAATATAGAATTGCAAGAGCAACCAAGAGGCCTTGGTGGTTGCGGAGAGTCATGTTTGGACGGAGCTGTAGAGAAAAGATAAAGTGGGAAGGGTGGTGAAGAACTAACGGGAAAGGAGGGGATATTTATAAGAGAAAACCATGACTAAAAAGCAAATGTTATTAAATCAGGACACATACATAGGTTATTGGATGGGTAAGTTTCTCTAAAAATACTTTTAAAAGAAGAAAATAAGAGGAAAAAGATGAGATGAACTTTTTCATAAGTAAAAATAAACTCTTCATTATCTAACTTGTAGAAGCTCATCAATGTAGTTTCTATAAAAGATGAGATGTCTTCTAAGCTAATGGAGAACTTATTTTTACTTATGGAAAAGTTTATTTCATTTTTTTCTCCTTATTTTTTTCTTCTAAAAGTACTTCTAGAGAAGCTAACATCTAAACATGTCCATATATTGATCCAATAACAATAAAAACACTGGTTCAACATTTAATAGTTGAGTTGTAGTTGACTTAGTTTTTTGTATTTTTAATATTTTAAATAATAAATAATATAGAATCATAAAATAATCAGATACAAAAAATTATAAATTAATATATAAATGACTAAATTATATGTTTTATAACTTAAAAAATAATAATTGAAAAAATAATTGATATTTATGTGAAATATTTAAGAATGTATTTTTATTTATTTAAAAAATATTTTAGATGAAAAAAATAAAAAACTAAATTGACCGGTTTTCACCAACTCTGAAATGATCCGATCTTTTTTTTTTTTTTTCTATATCAGTTTCATAACAAAAGTCTCATTTTTGTGGATTCACATTCAAGAGAACTTTCTCTCCATTATTTCATAATAACCTTGGCCAAAGCGGGACAGAAATACCCTGCATGAATGTAAAAAAATTAGTCATTATCGTGACTTGCATCACAATCCAACACTATATGATAAAGACAAATTTTAAATTTTGGAAGCATATGAGACTGACTCTTTCACGATGAATTCGGCCCAATTAGATTTTAAAATGAGTGTGCCATCTTTAAGTCAAGTTTAATATTTATAGTCTTCCTTAAGTAGCTTTCAAAATTTATGTTATACAATATATATATATATATATAAACGGAGGGATCTACTTATTTTAAGTTATATTTACTTTTATTTTTTTATATTTAATGATTAAGATTAGTTACTTAATTATTATAACTATTATATTTAAAAATAAGAATAAGAATAAAGAGTAACTCTAAACTCTTACTGTAAATCAATTTCTCAAAGTGAGATATATATATATATATATATATATATATATATCAAAGTAAAGTAGAGATTGACAAATGTAATTATCAAAATAAGAGAGATATGCTATTCAAGTTCGTTAAAAAAATCTTTTTTTCATTTCAAAATGAGTTTCCCGTCTTTAAGTCAAGCTTGATACTTATAGGGTCTGTTTGGATGTCAGCTTCTCTAGAAGCACTTCTAGAAGAGAAAAGTAAGGAGAAAAAAATTAAATGAGCTTTTCCATAAGTAAAAATAAGCTCTCCATTAGCTAATTTGTAGATGTCATCTCATCTTTTAGAGAAGCTATATTGGTGAGCTTCTACAAAATAGCTAATGGAGAGCTTATTTTTACTTATGGAGAAGCTCATCTCATCTTTTTGCTCTTATTTTCTTCTTCTAGAAGTGCTTCTAGAGAAGCTTATCCAAACAGGCCCATAGTCTTTCTTAAATAGCTTCCAAAATCTTTGTATATGAAAGTGAAGTGATTAGTGTAATTACCAAAATAGCGGTGAAGGAGAGATATATTCAAGTGCGTGCTTTTCAAGTTTGTCTCTATATCACTACCTAATGTTGCATGAAACCTCCTAGCTCCTTCCATTCTGATTCCTTGTTTATTTTCAAAATAGATATAAGGGTTAATTTTTAATCTTTTTTTAAGAAAATTGACAATTTTGATTCTTTCATTACTTTTCTCTATATTTTTAATTTCTTATTTATTTTTATTAATCAAAATTAGTCTCAAATACAAAATAAATGAAAGACTAAAATTAGATAAAATATAAATTATTTTGAACGGTAAAAATAAATAAAGATAAAAAATAGATAATTTTTTTAAAAAAGACTAAAAGTATTCACGATAAATTAATGAAAAATTAAAAATTATCAACAAAAATTTAAGAGACTAAAAATTTAATTAATATATATCCATTACGTGGCTTCAAAATATTCATAGCAAAAATTCGTCCTTCTTTCATTTATTTTGATAATTTGTTTGGACGCGTCATGCATTTATTTCTTTCAACGTCGTTAGTGCCTTGCATGAGGTGACGTTATATATCATTCCTTCTTCGAAGCACACAATGCCAACGAATGAGAAAAATATACCGAAGTCCATTAATTCCAAATGTCCAAACCAATCTCTGTTTAATATGCAGTGCAAACATTAAATTTCAAAAGATATTAGAATATATAATAAAAAGTTACAAATAAGACCAGTAGATACTAGATGCCAGATATATAATTAATCTTTTTTATAAACCATTTGCAATTAATCTTATCATCTCCTTTTGCTAGCCAAGGTTACAAAAACAAATATGCAAAAGCAAGGGCACTAATAAATTAAATGTTTTAAAATATGTTTGAAATAAAAAAAAAATGTCTTGCTCCAAGAAAACCGAAAATTGGCGCAGGAAACCGGTATAGCTGCTATAACATTTTTTTTGTACAGAATAGCTGCTATAACATTGTGCATGCCATACATTGTTACTTATGCATAATGTATTTCAAGAAAATATTCTGTTATAATATTTATGTCACAATTGATTGAGAAAAATATGTGAATTATTATAAATTCTTTCACTCTATATTTGATTCTCATGAATAAAAAATAAAAATAAAAAAACATGTCAATGAAATGCCTAATGGAGACAACAGGCAGAAATTAGTTTTTTTCTTTTCTATTTTTTTTTATTTCTCCTTTTGTTCTACATGCAATGAAGTCCACAAAGTGTTGTGCACCATAGGGTGAAAGTAGATTAAATCGTTCGTCGGGGGCTTATGACTCAGTCTGTTTCTCATTTAGTAAATAAGTCAAGCTCAAACTTTCTAAAAAGTCTATTTAGTTAAATAGATCATATCATATGTCTTAAGAAAAATCTATTAAGCCTGACGAATTAACCTATTTAACAATAATATGTTATGATAAAAATATTATTATTAATATGATATATAATATTATTTTATTTTATTTAAATCATAAAATTATTTTAGCAGTTTAACAATTTGAATCATTTTAGTTAATGTAGTATAAATGAGTAGTTTGAATATAGACTTTTTGCTTTTGACAAGAGTTAAAAGACTTTAGTAATATGTCATATGTAATGTTTGTAGGCAAATTTTGTTCATATCTTATAATTTAAAATTGTTTTATTATATTTTAATGACAATCTTTGATTTTGTTTAAAAACATATTACTTTTTAATATGAGACAGGCCTTTAAATAGACTGACGAGTTTTTATAAAAGTCGGACTCAAATCTAAAAATACGGTCTGACGGATAACAAGCACAAATTTGGACTATAAAAATATGAAACATGTCATTATCAGGCTCAGGTACGATTCGGTCCAACCCAATCCATTTCCACATCTAGCACCATGCAAAATGCAAGACAGACTTTTTTTTGTAAATTCGAGATAATCTTCTACTAGAAATCAAAGATTAATTTCTACAAATGTAATATTATCTTAAGAAATTGACCTCTTTTAAGATATTTTTATATTAACATACTTGAAAATATCTAGTCAAAAGCTTATAAGACAATGTTATTTATTAATTATGTCACACTCCATGTTGATTAAACACAAGATAAATTACACACACTAAGGACTAGGCCAAATGATATTTGAGAAAATAAGGGTGAAATCCAAAACAAATAAGAGCTTATCAATTGATTAGTAATATAATCCTTCTGTTCTTTAAACATTTTTTTCTCTCTAACAATTACCTACGGATTGATTAAGTTACATTCGAACGTTTTTATCCACTGAAATATTTTTATACCAAATATTGACAAACAGTTCTTTTGTATATTATAAGAAAGTAAATTTAAGTGTAACATATTTATATTAAAATTATATATCTTTTTTGTGAAATTATAATTATTTTAAAAGTTTTGAATAAAATGCAAAAAATTAAAAAAGAACTTAGAGCAATTTATTCTCTTTTTCCTAAAGAATAATTTTAAATACTCCTACGATATCCTTCAACTTTATTTATAAAATATATATTTTATAGACTTAAATAATCTGTTGGTCTCTATATAAAATAGAGAATTTATTTTAGTCCTTTAAAAATTGTTGTTTTGATTTTAATCTTTTAAAGAGTTTTTTATTTAGTTCCTTTTGTCAAATAACATCAAACAATGACATTGAGAATCCATTGATTTACATATAATCAAGAAGTTTGAATGGATAATCACATATAATTTAACAAAAATCTTCATCTGTTCAAAATAGTTGATACATCATCCTAGTTAACTAGAAAATCAAAAATAAAATTTATATATGATTGCCTTGTTAAACTCCTCCATGATATCATTGTTGTTACACCATCAATTGATATTGTTTTTCGACTAATGATCAAAACAAAACAAAAAATTAAAGGATTAAAAAAATACTAAAATATAAAACACCCTATTGTATAGGTACAAAAAAGTTAATAAGATATATTTTCCTCTTTTCTAAATGAGACTGTCGCCACGTAGAAGGGGTCTGACCCGGGTAATATAAAGATTGGATACTTTAACTTAAGCTTGTACACTACCAAGGATGTGTTGTAGAAGGGGTCTGACCCGGGTAATATAAAGATTGGATACTTTAACTTTAGCTTGTACACTACCAAGGATGTGTTGAAAAGGAAAGACAAAAATAATTTGAGAGAAATTTTATATTTTTTTTATGTGAGATTTACTTTTTAAACTCTATTTTAATTTATTTTTATTTTTATCTATATTTTCATCCTCTGAACCAAACAATCATAAGTAATTTTCATCCTCTGAACCAGACAACCATTCGTAGGACTGAATTCCATATCTCTCCATATGTCTGATGGAAAGTATTTTTGCACAATACTACGTAAATTATGCGTATAAATTAAACCATTAAGAAAATTAATGTAGAAGCAAAATATTGTCAAATAACTAGCATGACTAACAGGGCGTAACTTATTACCCTGTGTAATATAAACTAATACTTCAAGGGCTGTCTTTCCATCGTTAATTTTGCATCAACTTCTCTAACAACCATGATATCTATCGTTTACGGTTCGGACATCATATGTACCCTATAGATTGCATATAGCCTCAGACTGTTGTAAAATTAAGGAATCGAAATTATTGGGTATTGCTTCGCATTTGTAAGACTCGTTGTGCTGCCAAATGTCTTAATTGTGGCAACCCACAGAAACCCAGTGAACAAAAAATCTACATGTAAAATTAAATTCAAGGTATTGGGTGAGACCATCACCAAGTCATCATTTAAGTTTCAGGTGATACATCCAGAGATCAATGGTTAATGCCACTGATCCAACCATAATGGGAGTATTGTTATATCTGTACATTCCTATTGGTCAATCTGAATGGAATAACTATAAACCTACTTATGCCAGAGTCAACTACTCCAACATTTTCTGAGACTGGAAAACCTTACGATCAGCTACCAAAGGTGGATTAACATGCTCTGAGAAAGCAGCAAGATTGTTATGTGCAGGGTTGGCAGTGACAGTCCGACAGTCTGAGTCATTACCTCCATCAACCTGGTTATCAGGTGCAAAAAAAAAAGGTTAAAAAGATGCACATTACCATTTTGATTAAGATAATAAATGAAAGCATACCTGTTCAACTGGTGGAAGAGAGTGTTCCTGATTTCTCTTAGAAAGGTCTCTCAAAGCACCCTGCAGAATACCATTGTCAAAAGGTGGAACACTAACAACTCGGCAATCAGCAAAAAAGAAATTGCAAATTCACAATTGAGCAAATTTGAATTCATGCTAATGAAAAATATATTTGCACCTCCCTCTACGCAAGATAACACACCTTGAAGATAAAGGGAACAAAATTAAATTACCCCCCATGACTTTTAATATAAAACAGTTCAAAATGAGTTTAGAAGAAATTTCAACAAGACTTCCCAAGAATTTGGTATTCACAAATACTGCCAGAAAAGACCACACACAATACATGATTCCCTCACTTTCTTGTGAAACTCCAGAAATTATGTATCCCCACTGTCAAGTCCACAATGCAGCTGGGAGAGGAAATAGAATCAAGAAAACAAAAGGCACAGCTTGAGGTCATATGCATATCACGTCATATCCAGCGTGGTTATTGGATCATTCATGCATTTAGCTACAGTACATATTAGAACATCTATAATAAACAAACAGACATAACTCGAATACTTTTATGCAGATAAAACTAAACACTCCAATATGGACATTTAAGCTAAAATAGATTTTAAAATTCTTACGGCATACACAGAAACAAGAAAAAAATTGAAATTGTAGCTTTTTATAAACCAACTCCTTCCAAATTGCAATACAAATGGGGCAAAAGAGCAGGCCATGATTGAGAAAGTATATATTAGTCATTACTCATTAGTCATAAATATAAATTTAGTTATAGGAATATATACATCTAAAAAATGAATTAAAACTCACATAATTATTTTCCCAAAAACAAAAGCCATTTGATGAAAATACATACCCTATTTGCCCAAAAAAGCCCACAAGCATTGCAAAGTGACCTTGGACCAGATGGACCTCGCCGCATCATTGGGGTGGATTTTGAACTAGTGCCACAATGTGTACATCTACAGAAATATGCAATAAAAAAGAGATGATAAAACATCCAGTTAGAGACCTCCTAGCCAAGGGAAATTAGCTTCATCAAGTAATAACTTCATAATGCAAGTCTCTAATAATGTGAAATACTATAAAACTGTATTAAATAAACTCTAAGCTAGAATAGATGGCATCTAAAAAGGCAACACTAGAAACTCACAAAAAGTTACAAAATTTCAGAATGAAACAAATCATTTGGCTAAAAGTGGAAACTCACGAGGTTTCTGATTGACTATCATCCTGTCCTGAATCTTGGTCAGTACCATAACTATTAGCTCCATCTTGTTTCTTAGATGAAGTAAACTGACCCTTGTTACGGTGCATCCTACATATATTCATCAAATAAGTAAGAAACAGGCACTGACACAAATAAAATATAACAGCTAAAACGATGAGCAACAAGAAAAAAGTGAAACATAGACAACATTGAAAAATTAATGAGATTATGAAAAGACTCCTTTTAGGTAAATATAGAATGGAAGCAATATAGAGTAAAAGAAAAGTTCACATTAAGACAGTTAATATATGTTAAATTTGAATTCAAGTCATTTGTTAAAACAATGCATGCAACTATACATACCAATATACCTAGCAAATCACAAGGAACTATTCAGCCTTCACTCTAGCAGATTTAAACTATTAATGTATGATCTATCCAATATTTCCAATGTACTGATGGATGATGCTGTCACAGTGGAGAACATTAATGCCCAAGCCGTAGTTTCTTGTTAACTGTACTATGTAATATTTGTCTCACAACATTACAAACATAAGATTAAAAAAAATCTTTCATCCGAATTTCAAATCTCTGCATGAAAATCAGTCATTTACAAGAGACACCATGAAGTAGCTTTTAAAAATTTTGCTGTAAATATAAAGCTTGTTTCATTTTCAATAAAAATAGAAATCAGGCTCAGAAATGTGTTTGGCTCAGTTTTTAATGAAAATGCTTATGAATTTTTTTAAAAAAAGGGACAAATCAGACTAGTAGTCATTTTCATTGTTTCTGGAAACAGGAAATTGAAAACACAAACAACTTCATAATCATAATAAAAACAATGAGCCAAGGGAAAGTATTAGTACCCATAAGGGTACCACACCCAAAGTGAATCACCAGACAATTGCTGGTTAGTGGTTTCACAATAATCATTTAAAAATTAATTGACAAAAACCATATAATCAACAACAAAACAGACAATAAATGTTTGACAATCAACCTGAACACCAATACCCTTGAAAAGAAACATGGGGTACTAAAGGAATCCTCTTTACCCCATCAACCAACTACACTTTCTAAAATTTGAAAGGAAAATAATTTCAAGGAAATAAATAGAAAATGAAAACATAAAATGTACACATTTAAAATAGGAATGATGGAGTTGATTTAGGAATTTATGTAATGAATAGAAAACCTAGGATGCCACACAAGTGAATTACAAGAATAACAAATATGTTCATAGTCATATTCAAAACAATAACATGAAGAGAAAAAATCACATTAATTATTATTACATTTTAAGTGTTTAACAAAGTTTAAATTATATTCTTTGAGATTAAAAAGTTTATTAGACATTGATTTTCATTAATATGTAAACATAGCTTAACAAGATTAGACATTAAATTCAGATCTTCCACAACCCAGAAAGGACAGGCTTCAGTACAGTGTCGGTTAGAGATTCCTCCACAATCAACAAGTAAAAATCCCCATAAGTTTCTATAACAGATGCTAATTATCAAACCTGAGCGCAACTTCTTGCCGTACGCTATATCTCACTTTTTTATCAAAGCATCGCTCTTTCCTCTTCTGCCTGAACCTATCTAATGAGGCAGCTCGCTGTGGTAGACTACATTTAGGAAATTCCATTGAACCCTGCAACAAGACCCAAAGAATTAGAAAATACCACTCAACACAACAGTTTAACATTAATAAAGTTCTACCATGAATAATGCTACTCACAACCACTTCCACTCACATCAATTTATCATTGGCTAAGTAGCTTTACCATAATAATCATGATTCACCTGATGATACATCTACTACCAGCTACCAAATATTAACAGACTTTGTCAACCAATGCTAGCAAGCCTTAAAGTTGGGAAAGCATGTATTACCTTTTTTTTTTTTGATCAGTAAAGATAAATATATTTATATATATGTATGGTAAAAGATTACAAATATAACACAAAAAGAAGGCCCATCAGCTAACATGACGGAAATTTGGCAGCCTAATACAAGGAAACAAGCCTGAATTAGGGTGCCAAAGATCAGTCTAAGGACATGCTCCCATCCAGGCCAAAACAAAATAAACTCAGGCACTAGGCCCCATCTACATACAAAAAACCCTATCTAATATGGCTAGACCATTGGTGTTCACAGGAGATATAAGGTTGGCCCAATGATTGGGGAAGGGGGAAGGGGGAAGGGGGAAGGGTGGGGAGAGAGGTCGCGGGTTCAGATTCCCCTACTGACATTTCTAACAAAACTAACAAACTAACATTTACTGATAAAAAAAAAAGACTAGGTATGCTCACTACATAGCTTTAAGTTAATTATCACTCAAAATCAAAGTTACTATTTAGTATTTACTACCTAACTCCTATTGATGAATATAAAAATTACAAACTCTCACTTTATTATGTCTGGTGGTGGGGTAAAGTACCCTGTATCAGGTGATACTAATAAATAAATGGTAAAGTGATGCAAGTGCAAGTGTGTGAATAACATTAATATTATATTCTTATACTATCAGAAAATACCCTTTGATTCTGTTGAGCCCCAGGATCCACACATGGCGAACCACCCGAAGATAGTTCACATCCACCCAACAGTAACAACACCGCTTGAACCTGTCACGCGTAGCCAAACACAGATTAAACAATTTTATAAAAAAATAATTCACGTTCTCTTCAATGTGTTCATCCAATTGCAACGCCGAATCAACGAAAAATAGGAGAAAATTGAATAATAATAATAATAATAATAATAATAATAATAATAATAATAATAATAATAATAATAATAATAATAAATTTGAAAAGGGGGAAACGATACCTTATCAGGCGTAACGGCATCGAAGACGTAAACTTGGCCACGAAACGACAGCGTAAGCTGGCTGGACTCCTCGGGGCCTCCACCACCGGAGACATAGACCGCGTCCGACGTAACATCCTCGACAACCACGGCGCCACCGGCGGCACCGTCGTCGAGCGCGTGCGTTTCGTACTGAATATGGTGGTGGTGGCCGTCGACGGCGGGCTCGTTGCCAGGGCGGTCGTCGCTTTCGCCGGCGCCGATCTGCGAGGGCATGTTCAGGGGCTGGGAGTGTCCGTACATTGCTGATGGCTCCATGGTAGGACCCGGGAATAGCACTGCATTACAGGAATAATTCGAGGGGAGTTGGAAACCTAACCCTAATTTGATTAGAATTTGGGCGTGTTTTTTGAGGATGATGAGTGTGAGGGAAGAATGAAAGGGAGTGAAGAGGATCTGAGAGAAGGAGAAGGACAAGACAGCAATTTGATTCAGGAAAAGAGGAAATTAAAAAGTAACCATGTTGATGGTGATATTTACGAGGCTTGCCCACTCCAAGCCCAATAAGCATGGCACATGCCCCATGGGATTTGATGTTTAATAACCAATTTTAATGTGCTAATCTTTGACCAAAAAGCAACATGGTTTATTTTATTTGTTTATTCATCCCAAAGTACATTACTATTTTACTCTATTTACGTTAACTGTGAAAAAAAACTCTCTTTACGTCCTCTAATTTTTTAATGTAATGTAGTATTTAAAGTCTCAATGTAAGTTACTATGCAAACCAAATTTAAGTGATAACAAGTTTAATTTTTAAAAAAATGAAGTTTTATATTTGAATTTTGTATATAAAAACCTAAATGTTGAAAAACGTTTGTCAATCTAGGGCTATGCATGATTTTCTTTTGGGGTGATCCAAACTGAGTTTAGAGAATAAACTTAGTTTTATAACTTGTTTGATTCCCTTCAAAAGTATGTTTGCATATTAAAAAAAAGTCATTAATATGGTGAGTATATTGATAAGTGGTCCATTTTGAATCATGATTTTTAATCGTTAGATTAATTTCAGTATTGTAAATCATTTCACACTAAATCCTCACCCCCTCCCAGCAACCTCCATTTGCAGTGTCGGAAATCACTTTGGGGGTTTTCCCCTCACCACCTCCACCTTCTTCTCTAGTGTGAAAGAGAATGAGAGAATAATTTGGTCATGTCTTCCTTCTCCAACTTCTTTGTGCACTCTTTCTTTCTCCTTGCCCATCACCGCTCTTCTCTCCCAAAAGCCTTCATCACTTTCTCATCAGTGGTGGACTTCTTCTTTTGACGATGGTCGCCAACTAAAAGATGGCAGTAGCGATGAACCCTTCACATCATTGACGAAATAACAAATCTTTGTCGTTGGAGCCAACATCACTTTTCAGTTTTCATTGATGGAGTCCTTGTCGAGGTCCTTGAAAGCTTCGCACAGACCACATTAAAGTATTTTAGTGGTAGATCTCAAATTGGGATCTTAGATCACTTTTTGGGGACCCTATAGTATTACATAGGATTGAAGATCTCTCAAGATCTTTCTAATTTTTTTCTTTAATGGTAGATCTCATTTTGAGATCTTAGGGAGGGAAAGAGATGGAAAAAAATTATTCTTTTTTGAACAATGTGTAGATCTTGAGAGGTCTTCTACAAAAACACATCTTTTATGTTGGAGATCTCTTCACCTCCTTTATCGAGAGATTTAGTGAAAATCAGATATTGAGCTCAAGATCTAGCACTAAAGATGCTCTTAGGATCCTGAGCTCCAACAACGCGTTCACATTCGTGTTCAATAGAGAAAAATCTTCATTGAAAAACTTGTTTGTCACTCAGATCCATACCCATTTGCCTTAGACAGAAACACCGTTAATCAGGGGTATGGCGCTTGGGTTTGTGGTGGATGTGCAATGTCAAGGTGGAGAATAACTTTGACCGCAAAACGACGGTGTGACAACGATGAAAGAAACACCATCAATCTGCAACTATCATGCTTGGGTTTGATAGGTGAGAGGTTAAGGAGAAGGTGAACATTGCAGAGGGAGGGGACTGGTTCATACAACCAGTTTATTCAAGAATTGTTGAGAGTACTGGAGAATGGGTGTGCATTGGCTGAATTAAAAAAACGTCTTCGTCACGGAAAATGATGGTTGCTGGCAAGGATGGGGATTTGGTGTGAGATTTCCTACAATACAAAGATTAATTTAATGGTTAGGAATCATGGTTCATAATGCATCACTTATCAAGTTGGTCCACCCTAGAATTGATCATACAAAATTGTCTGAAAATTTAGTTTTATAAAAACAAGATTTGATTTGCTTTTGCAAACTTCAATTTAATCTAGACTTAAAATTTGTAAACTTTTTTTCCAAAACATCATTGAGTAATTAATTTACCTAACTTAACATGCATTAATTGAAATTTAATGTAATTTCTAAATAAAAAATATTTAAAAAGAAAAATCCAAAAATGTTTGATGAATGTTAATAATGTACATGTACATTTTATTATTAACTAAAGTAGACGTAATAAATATCATAAAATAACTTGTAATTTTACTAAATATAAAAAAAAGAACTAATAAGACTTTAATGACAAAACCAGAAAGTAACAATAAAATACAAGAAAGATACTATAGCTCTATGTCTTTTGTCATTATAGTCATACGTATCAAATATGGAGAAAATCATAGATACCTAAGTGAATTTATTTTATATCCATATGAATCAAAAATAAGTATTAGAGAGTTTATAATAACTCACATATAATACTCACTTAATTGAGCTAGATGGTCCTTTAATAGTTACCTATGCGGTTGGCAGGATTAATAAATAAAAATATTACGAACACAAAATTTGTAAGATAAAATTAATGATTTTATTCTCTCTCTTGCTCATTAAGTCTAACTCTTACCTTGATTGATCAAAGCTATTTTTTATTGGTTAAAGTTTTTTACTGCAAATTCGAACAAACATTTTATTTAATGTTGTAATTTTCTTAATGCACGATTAAGTGATTTTGATTAAATTATAAGGGGAATTAAATTTATTATTTGATTGTTAAAAAAATAAAATAGAATAAGTAAAAAAAAATCAAATGGGTTTTATGTTATGATGTTTGTGAGAGAAGGGTTAATTGTACTTTGGCTTTGGGTTGGACTTTAGTGAGAAGTGTTCACTCCCCCTTTTTAATTATCTTCTTTATGAGGTACTTTCATTTCTTTCATGATCCCTAGTGCTCTACTTCCCTCTTTCTCTCAAAGTTCTCTCTTCTCTCAAGTTCTCCTCCACCCACAAGAAACTCTCAAGAATGGAACTTAATCTCCCTTAAAGACTAGTTGTTTTCCCCTTTTTCTTGAGCATGTGACTACGTCGTTGGATGTTTTTGTTCTTCATGAGGTTAGGTGAGGTGGTGTTGTTGTTGAAGAAAACCCTTTTTTGTTAAGCTCAAGGCTTGTCCTTTCTCTCTTTTCCTCAAAGACCTAATCTTGGAAATCCATAGGTAAGAGAAGTTCTACCTTACTTTGATTTGTGTTTGAGATCTTAAAATGTTTGTGAATCTTGTTGGTTGATGTAAAATCTTGTATGTACATGTTTCTAAGGGTTTGGGCATGTTGGGAAGTCATGTGGTTTGGGGGAGCGATTATGCAGCATTTACAAAATTGAATTGCTCACTCGCTTGAGCAAGAGACGATTCTCGCTTAAGCGAAGGCAAATACAAAGACTTGGTGAGTCTTTGTCCAGTTTTTGCTTAAGCAAGGGGGGCGCTTAAGCAAAATTGGTGTTCACTTAAGCGAGAAAACGTCAATCTCTATTCAGTTTCTACTTAAGCAAGGTTGATTTTTTTCTTAGGCGAAGAAAGGCGCTTAAGCGAGTTTGGTTTCTTGCTTAATTGAGGGGAAGGATATTGGGACTTGGTGAGTCTCTATCTAGTTTTTGCTTAAGCGAGTTTTATCTCAAGTAAGTTATCAAGGACACATACCTAATCAAAAATTGGTGTTTGCTTGAGCAAGGAGAAGTGTTTAATTGAGTATTAGCCTATATTGTCTTTTCTTGAATTAGAGTGTTTTAATAAGAACTTAAGAGGTTTCTAAAGGCTTTGAAGGTTAATCTAAGATTTCTTATGAAGGTTTTCTAAAATAAACAAAAGCATGGTTTTGAGTTTGATGTTGTATATTTTTTTATTAAAAAATGCACTTGTTGTTTCCAATATCCATGTGATATTTTAAAGTTGTGAAATGTTTATATTATTTGTTGTTGAGAAGATCATATCCTTGATGAGGTGATTGTATTAATGTTTAGATGACTACATGTTGTTAATGAGGTGATTATATTGTTGTTGAGTACTTATATTTTGATGAGGTGAATTTATTGTTGTTGAGGTGAGGAAACGTGCTATTGTGAATCAATCTTTGATGATAAAAATTGAGAAATAGCTACCAAGGGAAGAAGAATTTCATCGGGCATCAGAATTCTGATCCACTAAGAGACCTAAGGGTCTCACTTAGCAGACATCTTCCTAAATATCAACATTTTAAACTTCAATGGCTTTCTGAAGTGGTGAAATGTTTCATAAATATTGAAGTTGACTCGTTTAAATGTATACGGGATGATTCTTGTTGTTGTTGGTGAAACTTGGATCCTAAAGTCATGCCACTGAAAATGGCGGGTATGGAGTTGTCATTTCTAGGACTGCTAGGGAATCCAAGTGCTATATGGTGCATAGTTGTTGTTGGTGAAACTTGGTTCCTTAATTAGGCCATTGGAGATGGTAGGTACGAAGGTGTTATATCTAGGACCATAGGGAATCCAAGTATGGCATTTAGCTATTGGTGTTTGTGAATAGGTACGTAACTTTAGGGTGTTGGTGGACCCTCAACCTTGTATTGGGTGAATTCGTGGTGACTAACACTGAATAGACCAATAAAATATATGAGACAGTGAATTGCTATAGAAATTAAGATAAGTGAATTCCTATTGAGGTTATGGTACCTACCAGCCTTACCGAGATAAGTCAATACTCATACTCATCTATTTTCGATAAAATAATCCTTTATATACAACATCAACTATAGGACTTCACCAATGGTCTAAGTAAATACTATGTTAAGAGATGGGTCTATATTAATCGCTCACACAATGTAAATTGTTGCGCACTCAGCAAGTATACCAGTCGCTCAAGTAATAAAGTGATAAGATAGAGTTATCGTCCCACGAGGATTGTTTGGCCAATTAAATCATAAATTGTTTCTCAAGGTTGGATGACAAAAGATTAGTAGAAATGTGTTGTTGTGCGAAGTAAATTAAAAGCTAAATATAAACATAAAGCATTATAAATGAAATAGATAATGGTTGCACCAAACGTAAGCTAATGTAGTTAGGGATCCCACACTCCATGCTCTTAACATTCTTACACGTATTGGTTGCAACATTCATCTACACTAGCTACTCAATCATGCATCCTCAGTCATTAATAGTTAAGCCCTAATCCCTTAGTGACATTAACCCTTTAACCCTTTTCAATACCCTAATTCCTTAGTAGCATTTATTAGGTTAAGTATTAAGTGATGCACTAGAAAGATTGCAAGTCTACATCCCTATCCCTAGGTGATGTAAAGCAAGTCACCACACTTGGTTCCAAGACTAGAGCCCCAATATCCCTATTGTGAACCCTAGCTCTAAGCTCTCAACTAAGTTGATCAAGTCTAGAGAAGAAAAGGAAACATTCAAGCAAAGTGTAATGAAATAACGTAGCATTAATGAATACTAACATTCAATCCATTCCAAATGAGAGTTACATAGAGTATTTGCCCTAACTACAAAAGGAACTAGCCAAACCTAAACATGGATGACCTTGGTACAACAAAAAGAAGCATGAATGCAGAGATGTAAGCAATTCCCCTCACACCCAAGCCCTAGAATCAACTCCCAAGCTTTCTTCTTCCTCCTTTGGTGAATGTTTTCGTCCAAAAGTCCTCAGAAATGAAGTGGGTTCTTGCATTTATACTTGGGAAAGTGAAATCCCAAGTTTAGCCTTTGACAGCATCAGTGTTCTGCAGAAACAAGGTCTGGCGCGGATCGCGTGGTAATTGGCGCGGATGGCGCCACTCTTTTAACACTGGCGCGGACGGCGCGGATCGTGCCAACTTCCAGAGGAATTGCCATTTCCAGGGCAGTTACCATGCGGATCGCGTGGGAACTCACGCGGATGGCGCCAACTGGGAACCATGGCGCTGGTGGCGCTGTGATTGGCGCGGATCGCGCCACTACTTGTCTTGTTCTTTTCTGCTTCTCTTTTTGCTCAGATTTCCTATCAAACACTTCAATCTTGACTGAATTATATCATTAAAGCATATGCGTCATATTCACACCAAATGGAAGCTATTTATCATATGAAGTGATGCATTTAATGGCTTAATTAAGCTTGGAAACATCATGTGTTAGGCACATATCATAAATCATGGATTTAATGAACAACTTTTACACATACTAGATAGCGAGAATTTGTGAAGAATTTTTGTGAAGAATTTTTGTTACGAACAAAAAATCCCTCACAAATTGTGAAGAATTTTTTGCTGTCGCAAATACTAGATAGCAAGAAGCTATAAGTTCATCACAACTAATCCTTGTTGTTTGTGAAGTGCCACCCCTCAAAAATTGTGAAGAATTGTTTCTATCACATATAGGTCCGTCACACTTAATCCTTTGTAATTTGGGATAGATGAACTATATCAGTGGGACAAAATTATCCCCTTACAAATCAAGTAGTAAGTGACTTTTATTAATGGATATAAAAGATGTCGTCATCAAATTAACAAGCGACTGGGCACATTATCATGTAATTTGTGACTGAAATAATAATATACGTAGCAACGCAACACACCATTAAAGAAGAATACTTCTCCCAAACTACAAAATATACAATCTAGGATAAGAAATATTACTGCAACAATGCACTTTGTATACGTAGCAATGCATAAACTTTTTCTTCCTCAATACTGCGTTGTTTCAGCATATCACAAGTTTCCTCAGGAAATTTGTAAGTGATTTTGATAAACCTCATAATCAAAGGATAAAAAAAGTAACACATAAATTTTATTACTGGGCTTCAAATGTGAGACCAGACACTTAAAGTAACATGTGAGCAAAATAAATACTACTACGAGATGAATTTAAACGCCAATGCAAGCAAAAAATATACCAAAAACAATATCAAGCCTCGATAAAACAAAAAAATAACTTGTTCATCAACGGTCGAAAAATTGATCAAGGTGATTTTTTTTTTTTTTGAGTATGAAAGTAAACGAACAACAGCAGCTAAACTCTTACGAAAACAGAACTCATGGCATCAGTAATTAACAAGTGATGCATGGGTGTGGGACAAAAATTTTAACAATTGAAAATGATCTTGAGAATTGGCTCCAGATTTAGGCAACCAATCGACACAAGCATTTCCTTCCCATGAGAGGGTGCTTGAAAGTTAAATCCCAGTCGTGGTCAGGAAAGGACCGAATAGAAGAGATGATTGATGCATGTTGATTCTGAAGAGGTTCACCTCGGGAGATCATCTGCAAGGCAATTTGAGAATCTGTCTCACAAATAACAGTGCGAAAATCAGCAGCCTTTGCAATCTTAAGACCGTTGAAGATGCCAAACCTTGGGAGAGGTTGTATCCAACAAAATATGAAACATAGACATAATTTGATTGTGGGAGAACCACGAAGACCAGTTGTACGTTGTCATTTAAGATAACTTCATTTCGAGCACGCCGGATAAACCACAGATGTGTATATTCAATTGAACAGTGGAAGGTCAAAACAAGTTTCTTACCTTGCTGGTCTCATATTAGTAAAAATAATTTGTGTGTTTTGTCTACATTTCACTAGAACCTCCTGCAGGTTTCTTTTGTTTGTCATACTATTGGTTGCAAGGTGATCTAACAAGGTGAACAAATGCCATATAAGCATTAATTGGGTCATCATTTGACTTCTTCACCTCCGTTTTCAAGTATTCTTTTAATATATTCATAAGGAAAGCACTAATTTGGTTTTGGATTGAAATCGATAGGCACAGTCTTGAAGCTGGAACACTATACCTTCGAGGCACCGAACTCTGTTCATCGTTAACCAATGTCTTCTCAAGGCAGTGAGATTCATTTTTTTAATAAGATTGAGGAAGACATCATTCGAAATAAGGAATTGGTAACCGTACATTTTTCTCCCCTCTATATTCATCTAAAATTACAAAAATGTATATACTATGAATAACTGTAACATAGTCTTATTCACAAAGAGTCAAAGTCAACTCATATTTATGTGCACAACTTGTTTAATCTTTATTCGTCTTCATGATAATATTCATACATTTTATTAAAATATTTTATATTTCAAGGACTCAACATTTTGGAACCCATAAGGGCTATTTTTATTTTCACTTAAGATTATGTTAACATCAATATTAAAGAATGTACACGTACACTATATTGACAATAAAAGTATATGTGAGACCATTTCTCAAAGTTTTGTGAATATATGTTAGGAACGAATATTTGCACCAGTACTGATTCCTAGCAGTCCTAAATGAGAAGTGAATTGGAAAAAAGTTGATGATGGCGTTTGGTTCATCAATCAAATCAATGGAAGAGATTAGCAAAAAATTATTCTTTGATCAAACCAACTATTGGTGTCCAAATATGTGGTAAGTCACTGTTTCAGGTTGTAATATTTGATCAAAAATCAAAATGGCTTGGAAATGAGGTACCCATTATTGGAAGAAACTTTAGACTAAGAGATTGATATTTCTTTAAGCCCACGTAACAGGATAAAATCGCACTTGCCATTTTCTTTAGACGTTGATCGGAGTAATCTACACACACATACATATTAATATGTTGGCATGTAAATTATTTTTGTTTTGTTTTGAAGGAAGTCAAGGTTACATTCTGTCACAGAGCAGCTGTATGCCCATATGTGTAGAGGCCTAGAGGGAAGTCCCATATTTTATTTTACGCAAGTGTTCTTCAATGTTATAAGTGTGTACTAAATCCCTCATGAAATTTAAACTCTACTATGCAACCTTCGCTTCTTTTAATCAACTTGATTGGGATCGATGAAGTGCAAAGCATCCTGAGTTCCTCATCATCTTCAGGGATTGATGACTTGTATAAGAGCATTGCTATTGCGTACGAAAGTTTTCACGCACGAATTGCACGAACACATACTTGTCAATAGCATGTATATGGCTACAAACAACAGAATTCAAGGCACACTATAATTTGAAAAAAAATAACCAATCAGCTCCGTCATATATCGTTTTACGAAAACATTTCCGTAACAAGTAGCATTTTCCCATGTATAATTTGTTGCTAGCTCCCCTAGATGCAACTGTCTTGGTACAAAACAATGCTAGTCTTATACTATCATGTATGCAATTTATAATTACTGCACCCAAAACATATCAGTGAGTGTGGATGTTTAGGGGATAGGAATAACTGCACGCAGAAGAAACTAGAAAGGGCATGCCTTTAGTGTACTTCTAGTACCATAGTTTGTTCTTTCATACTTGATAACCTCCTAATGATTCTTTCCATATAATGACTGACATAAAATAAAACTAAATATCCCTTGGTATTTTCTAGGTAGTAATTTGATTATATATCAGATGGTTCACATGGTTAACATGTTCTTCTTAACCATCAGAAGATCTGAAATTAAATCCTTATGAAGAGGATTGTGAATTTGCGGACCCAGAAAGCTTCCACGTTTCAAAAGGACTGCACTAATTTTGTGTCCCTTGTAGGGAAGTAAAACATGAAGCTTTTGAAGTTGGAAGATTTTGAAGTGAGGACTACCTTTCATGACATTTCATTTCTTTTCCTAAGTTTTTAGTTTTGCAAGTTGCAGTCCTTATCAAGCGCATATTGCATTTGCTTTCTACTACACATCAGGATTTAGAAACACCAAATTTAAAATTTCCATATTTATTATTACCTGTTTGTCTTTCTTCAAAATGCACATGTGGTTCCATGACATGATAAAGGAATTGGCCGCTGGCAATTCAGCTGTATCTTGTCCTTTCCTTGGAGGCCCATTCTTTCTGGTACATATCGAGCCTATATATGTGTATATTTAATTGAACCGTGGAAGGCCAAAACAAAATTGTTACCCTGCTGGTCTCATATTACTAAAAATAATTTGTTTGTGCTTTATCTACATTTCACTGGAACCTCCTGGTTTCTTTTGTTTGTCATACTATTGGTTGCAAGTTCTAATAATCATGAGTCAGTATTCTTATAGAATTAGTGCAGAATACTATTTTGATGCACAATCTGGAAAAGTATACAGGTGACAGAAACTGTAATTGTAAAGGCACATGTTTCTTCCTTTTAGAAATCAAACCTATCATTTTGGAAATAATGAATCATCTAACTATCGATCGGAGATATATAGAGATCAAATTACACCACTGATATATATATATATATATATATATATATGTATATATATATATATGTATATATATATATCTTCGAAATATTGGATGCCTGATGTAACCTGATGCAATCTCATGCTGCAAATTACTTGAATGAATTTGAATATTCCTTGTAATTTTTTAATCAATAAGGGAAACAAATAAAACTTCCAACACACTTTTATTTTTGTATTTTGAATCGTGTATTAAACAATACAGTCAATACTCAGCGATACAGTTAATCATTTCATCCTTGTTCTTCATGAACGCTTATCACTTATATTCTCACACGTTGCCTAATATATAGAATAGAACAATGTATTTCATCATCAACTTCACAGAACCACACACATAACTTGTTTTTTACAAAGAACCACACTAATATTTTTTTTTCACGCATAAAAACTTAATAAAAGTGTAAAACAAGGCCACTTTGTCTAGTTGTCTTCATCAAACTCTCTTTGCCACCAATCTCCTGTTACGGCAATAATGTGGTCTTAAGCCTAGACAAATTGTAATAACAACTGTGTCAGTTTTATAAAATAATGAAGAAAAAAATCTGATTTCCACGAAACTTTCTCATGAATCAAAACTTGATTTAGTAATTTTTTTAACCTTAATTTAACATACTTCTTAGTCTCAATATACTTAGGAGTTATATAAGAGGCAAACTCATAGATTCAGTGGCCTTTCCTCGTCAAAAACTTATCAGCTCATTTGGCAGAGATCAATTTGATAGGCAATAGGGGTGATAGGCGAGAAATTAGAAGGTAGGGTTGTTTGATAGTAAGAGGAGAAAAGCATATTACTTTTCATGCAGTTCAGCACAGAAATTGGGAGGTGAGGCGCTGATTTTCGCATTTTGCGGCAGTTTTTGTTCTGATGATTTTGTTGGAATAAACTTTAAAATAAATATTGTTTACGAAGTTTAAATTTAAAATAAAAGAGAGAATTATGTGGAAAGACATGTGAAAAGATGAGTGAAAAGATAAGATATGGAGAGAGATATTGTGGAAAGATATGGGGAGAGATTTTGTTTTTTTCTTCTCCAGTAAAATTGTGTGTTTTGTGTGAGTGTACCAGTGTGTGTGAGGGGACATGTGACTTGTGATACCACATATATCACAAATTGGTATCAGAGCTTGAGAGAATGGAGAGTGGTCCAAATAGTAGTCTGCCATTATCCCGCCTTACAAAGGCTAACTATGAGAATTGGAGTATCCAGATGAAAGCTCTGTTGGGAGCTAATGATAGTTGGGAGGTTGTCCATGATGGTTTCGAAGAACCACCATCCACGACAGGATACACGGCGGCACAGAACAAGACATTGAAAGAGATGCGGTTGAAAGACAAAGGGACGTTGTATATGTTGTTCCGGGCTGTTGATGATTCCGGATTTGAGAAGATCGTTGGCGCAACAACGTCAAAAGAGGCATGAGACATTCTTGCAAAAGTCTACAAGGGAGCTGATCGAGTTAGGCAGGTCCGACTTCAGACTCTCCATGGAGAATTGGAAGGAATGAAAATGAAAGAAGGAGAAAGGGTATCCGATTTTATTACTCGGGTCCAGACCGTAGTAAATCAACTAAAGAGAAATGGAGAGATGTTACCCGATACCAGAGTGGTGGAGAAAATTCTGAGGTCTCTCACTGACGACTTTGAGAATGTTGTATGTGTGATTGAGGAGTCAAAGGACCTAGCAACGCTCACCGTTGACGAACTTGCTGGCTCCTTGGAGGCGCATGAACAAAGAAAGAAAAAGAAGAAAGAAGAGTCACTGGAGCAAGCACTCCAGAAAAAAGTTTCAATCAAGGACGAGAAAGCGCTCTATTCTCAGAATTTCCGAGGTAGAGGACGTGGTCGAGGTGGACGTGGATACGACAGAGGTGGTAGAGGTCGAGGTCAAGAAGGATGGAATAAGGAGCAGGCTGAATCAAGTCAGCAGAATTGGCGAGGCCGAGGTCGTGGAAGAGGTCGACATTCAAATGTAGAATGTTTTAAATGTGGAAAGTACGGACACTACTCAAGAGATTGCAACTCGGACAGATGCTACAACTGTGACCGAGTTGGTCATTTTGCAAAGGATTGCCAAGGCGAAAGAAGAACAAACGAAACTGCAAATTTTATTGCAGAAGAAGTCAGAGATGGAGGAGTTCTGATGATGGCTGGAGGTGAAGTCAACCAAGCATCCGAGATGGAATGGTTTATAGACACTGGTGCAAGCAATTATATGTGTGGATATAAGCATTTGTTCAGTAATCTGAAACAAACAGAAGCCAGACATGTTTCTTTTGGAGACGCTTCAAAGGTCGGTGTAAAAGGCCATGGTACGATTAGCTTCTTGCAAAAAGATGGACGAGTTGGGCGTATTCAAGATGTTTATTACGTGCCTGAACTCAAAAGTAATAGTCTTAGTGTGGGACAACTGATGGAGAAAGGCTACTCAGTTATCATGTCGGACCGAGTTCTCCTCTTGAAGGAGAAACAAGGACGACTGATAGCCCGAGTACAGATGGAGAAAAATAGAATGTTCAAACTAACCTTGAGCAGTGTGGAGGTCGGCTGTTTGCAAGCCGAAATGAGTGATGAAGCATCCTTATGGCATCGTCAGTTTGGGCACCTTCACTATGGAGGCCTGGTCGAGATGATGAATAAGAATATGGTGGACGAGTTGCCAAGTTTGAACTGTGAGAAGAGATTCTGTGAAGATTGTGTGCTGAGTAAACATGCTAGGAGTCCATTTCAGAGATCAGCCAAATACCGAGCACGGCAACCACTAAAACTAATTCATACCGATTTGTGTAGACCAATCTCTCCTGGGTCCTTCAGTGGAAAGAGGTATTTTGTTACATTCATAGATGATTTCAGTCGAAAAACTTGGGTGTATTTGCTGGAAGAAAAATCCAAGGTGTTTGAAGTATTCAAGAATTTCAAAATAATGATCGAAAATTCGACTAGAAGGAGGATCAAGTCGATACGCTCTAACCGAGGTGGGGAGTACACATCAAATGCATTTAGAAGGTATTGCGAGGAGTACGGCATTAGAAGGTTCTTAACTGCACCATACTCACCACAACAAAATGGAGTAGCTGAGAGGAAAAATCGAACCATCCTTGACATGATGAGGTCAATGTTGAAAACGAAGAGAATGCCTAAGGAGTTTTGGGGGGAGGCTATTCTGTGTGCTGTATATGTACAGAACCACTGTTCGCACTCCAATCTGAATGGAAAGACCCCACAGGAATTATGGACGGGTCAAAAGCCATCAGTGGGCGATTTCAAAGTCTTCGGGAATGTGGCCTATGCACACGTTCCTGATCAGCAAAGAACCAAGTTAGAAGACAAGAGCAGGAAGTTTATCTTCAGTGGATATGACGAGAAGACAAAGGGATACAAGATGTTAGATCCCGACACCAAGACAGTAATGATAAGCCGAGATGTGAAAGTAAATGAAGATGATGAATGGAATTGGAGTATTTCATCTGAGATCAAATCAGATCCCAGAAAGATGGTTATTCAAGATGAGAAGGAAGGCGGATCACCAAGTTGGATCCCGGCAAGGCATGAGACAACTGATGAAGACGAGATGAGACAACCCCGGATGAGGAGTTTGCAAGATTTGTATGATTCAACTAGCAAAGCCCATCTTGTTTGTTTGTTGACAGATTCTGAAGAAATAAGGTTTGAAGAAGCAATCCGAGATGAGAAATGGCAAAGCGCCATGGATGAAGAAATCAAGGCTATTGAATAGAATGATACTTGGGAGCTGGCCGAGTTGCCAAAAGGAAGTCAACCCATTGGAGTTAAATGGGTTTATAAGAAGAAAATGAATGCTGATGGAGAGATAGAGCGCATAAAGCCCGACTGGTAGCTAAGGGGTATGCGCAAAAGGCAGGAATAGACTATGATGAGGTGTTCGCACCTGTTGCTAGAATGGAGACAATCAGATTGTTGATCTCACAAGCGGCCCAGTTTAGGTGACCAATTTACCAACTGGATGTCAAGTCGGCATTTCTGAATGGTGTACTTGAAGAAGAGGTGTATCTCGAACAACCTCCAGGATACTTGAAGGGCAGAGAAGAAAAGAAAGTGTTAAGATTGAAGAAAGCTTTATACGGACTGAAACAGGCACCGAGAGCTTGGAATACCCGAATTGATGCATATTTCAAGGAGGATGGTTTTGAACAGTGTCCCTATGAGCATGCCCTATATGTTAAGAAAAGGGGTGATGATTTATTGCTTGTAGCTTTATATGTTGACGACCTGATTTTCATGGGTAACAGTGAAGAAATGGCACAAGAGTTCAAGAAGAAGATGTCAAACGAATTTGAGATGACTAATTTTAGCCTGATGAGATATTTTCTCGGTTTGGAAGTCAGACAGGACGAAGCTGGAATTTTTTGTCTCTCAGGAGACTTATGCGAAGGGAATACTGAAAAGGTTTAAGATGGCAGATTGTAATCCGATTTTAACACCTATGGAACCCGGTTCAAAACTTTCAAAATATGATGGAGGAGAACGTGTTGATCCGAGAAACTATAGAAGTTTGGTGGGATGCTTAAGATACTTAACATGTACGAGGCCGGATTTGTGTTTAAGTATTTGAATTATAAGCCGGTTTATGGAAGAGCTGAGTTACTCTCATTGGAAAGCGGCTAAAAGGATTCTAAGGTACATTCAAGGGACGATCTCACAAGGACTTCTTTATTAGAAGTCGGAAAATTACAAGTTAAAGGGCTACTCGGACAGTGATTGGTGTGGAGACGTGGACGATAGGAAGAGCACGGCTGGCTATGTATTTTTCATGGGAAACACGGCTTTTGTCTGGATGTCAAAGAAGGAACCAATTGTGACTCTATCAACATGTGAAGCCGAGTACGTAGCGGCATCCTGGTGTGTCTGCCATGCAGTCTGGTTGAGGAATTTGTTGGAAAAGCTGGAGCAAGTTCAGGTTGGTGCAACCAAGATCCGGGTTGATAACAAGTCGGCAATCGAGTTAGCGAAGAACCCGGTTAATCACGAAAGAAGCAAGCATATTGACGTTAGATTTCACTTCATTCGAGATCAAGTAAAAGAAAAGAAGGTGGAGTTAAGTTATGTGGCGAGCCAAGAACAAGTCGGAGATATATTCACAAAGCCATTACCGACGTTGCTGCTGGAGAATTTTAAGATGTTGGGAATGAAAGATGGAAGAAGTTTTTAAAGTTTATGGGGGGATTTTGTTGGAATAAACTTTAAAATAAATATTGGTTACGAAGTTTAAATTTAAAATAAAAGAGAGAATTATGTGGAAAGATATGTGAAAAGATATGAGTGAAAAGATATGGGGAAAGATAAGATATGGAGAGAGATATTGTGGAAAGATATGGGGAGAGATTTTGTTTCAATTTAAAATTTGAATTGCTTAGGTTTAGGTTTAATTTATATTACTTATAAATAGCATATTATATAAAGGAGTCTGTGTGGCTTGGCAGACTATTATCAATAGAACGAGAGTTTTCTTCTCCAGTAAAATTGTGTGTTTTGTGAGTGCATTAGTGTGTGTGTGTGTGAGGGGACCTGTGACCTGTGATACCACAGATACCACAGATTTTAACCACCAGAAAGTGTAATTTTGTGGTGAGCTTTTAGTGTTTTTTGAGGGTTAAAAACTGCCATAAAATGTAATTATATGCAATAGTCAATTGCTGTGTGCCAAATTCAATTTTAGTGATACTATTTATCTCTCTCTCATTTCTTCTTTATTTCTCTCATCAAATACCTCTATTTCCATTTTATTTTTAGCTATTTTCCTTCTCCTTTTCTATCCACTCTATTTCTCAGCTCTCACCAATTTCTTTCCTTCCTACCAAACACATCCTATATTTCAATCCAAAAGATTGACTTACCGACATGGCGTATTATGACAACAATATAAAAAACTAATGTTCAATATAAAAAACTAAACACGTACCCTTGTCTGAAATTCCTTCCGCATTGTCGTGTTGAGATCAATTTCCAATGTGATAGCCATTGTCTCCTTCTGAAGTTTAACTTCAAACAAATTGTCCGCTTTTACTGTACCTGGACATAAAGTTTCCATCCTGTTGCAACCGGTTATTGACAATTGTTCCAAGGATGGCAAACTTAAACTCCCTTTGTAGAAACTTTTGAGGTTTTGTAACTCACAAAGATTCAAACAATTTAGCTGCTGAAATACTATCTCATCCTCATGTGATTCACCCCCCTCCTTAGACACTATCTCTTCAATTGAATTGCAGCATTTTATCTCCATTATTTTGAGTTGAACCAAACTTGTGGCTGTTGAGGATGTGAACAAATATAGCAGGCTATTGCAACTGCTTATTTCCAAATACGTCATATTGGAGAAAGACACTGTGTGTGGTACCAAGTTTATGGAACTAAAACAACTCATTACTTCCAAGGTTTCTAGATTTCTTTGGAAGGGCTCAATCCAAGAGTTCTCTAATCCAATGGAAATGAGCTCTCCAAGGAGTTCCAAGCATAATACTTTCAGCTTTGGAATGCAGAAGATCTCCTTGAAGGAACCATCGCTCACCACAAGCTTCTGTATATTGGGCACATGTTCTAGAAATACATTGGACTCAATATGAAAGAACAGAGTAAGAATCTTTAACTTGTGGAAGAGGTTTTTCTGAAATTCTCTAGGTAAAATCATCTTTAGTTCATTTTCACCGAGTGTCAGTTCATGTAAGTTTGGCATAAGCTGCACAGAGAAACCAATAGTCAAGCAAAAGCAGGATAGAGCAGCCATATAGATCCAGCTCTTTTATATAAAATTGAAACAGTGAACTTTGGTGCTAAAAGATGTCCAATAATTAATGACGTCAACTTTTTCAACAAAAATATGTGAAAACAATGTAGAGAACCCTATGCACTAAGGGGGTCTCAGTTGTTAAACAAGGTACTTGAGTTATTATAAATCCTAATACCAGTCTTCAATTCTTACGGATCATGATATATTATGAAGTACAATGGCGTGTGTAATAATCTATGTAATTAACTGTATTATTAATGAGAATAAAGCCCAAACCTCAAAAGTCATTGTAGCGTCACGAATACCATTGTACTTGAACTTCGGCAAATCCAATAGCGTCAATGATTTCAGGCAGGGGAACTTAATCTCTGGATTTTTTCCTCTTGGATCTGCATTATCCGGATCTGCAACAATTGCCATTAATTCTTCACAGTGTTGCACAACTAGAGTTTCAAGTTTCACAAGATCTTGGGCTACTGATGTGGGAAACACACTTGCAAGGCATTCGCATTTGTCAACATGCACTTCTTGTAGAAGTTGAATCCTTAGAATTCTATGAGGATCTTCATTCCAGACATTCTCCAGATTTGGAAGCTCAGATAAAGTCAATTTCTTCAGGGGAAAAGGGAGAGGGAAGGAAGCTGGTCCCATAGTTGTCACTTTTTTGTCTAGTGTAATAGTGCATTTCACATCAAATATGGTTTTCACAGAATCACATTTTCGAACTTCTAACGTTTCCAATTTTGGTAAGAGAGGAAGCAAATTGAACGGCAGTACCTCTGATAAAAATTGGCACCCGTCCACAATCAAGGAGTGCAAGTATCTGAAGCACAAGTTAGGGATAGGCAGTGAGTCATGCCATATTTCTTGTAGTAGCGGATTATCTCCGAGTATAAGACAAGATACAAATCCTGCACGCTCCGAAATCTGCACATGCAGAAGAATAAATAAAACAACTAAGTTGTTGCTGGAAGCTAGAATGAATCCACTTGTTTTAAAATCATTCGACAGATATTAATTTTCTTAAAAGAAAATTAAATACAAGAGCTTTGACAGAAATAAAGAGCAATTGTCTGTCTAGGAGTTTCGCGAAATATTAATTCACACAAACAAAATGAATGATAATGATCTGATACGTACATTTTCCTCAAACGTCCTGCGCACAGCGAGATTAAGATCACATTCCCGTTTGGGTGTCACATATGTCGAAGAAAACCACTCAGTTGAATTTATTTTGTTGCTTGGACTGAAAGTTTTCATCCTGGGGCAGTTGATTAAGTACACTCGCCTCAAGGATGGAAAGTGTAAAGTAAAATTCCCAGGGTAAAAGCTCCGTAGCTGATCCAATTCTTCAAGAAACAAAACCTGGAGCTTCTCAAATATTATTATTTGTTCATCCTCGTCATCAGATTCACCCCTCTCCTTAGACACTATCTCTTGAATTGACTCACACTTGTCTACTTTCATTGTTTTGAGTCGAGCCAAACTTTTGGCCGTTGAGGACATGAACAAGTTTATCAATCCATGGCATTCAGTTATAATCAAACTAATCAGATTGGAGAAACATACCGGCGACGATGTCAAGTTTCTTAAACCAGAACAACTCGTTACTTCCAAGGTTTCTAGATTTCTGAGAAAGGGCTCAATCCAAGAGTTATCAAACCCAATGGAAACGAGATCCTCAAGGGAATCCAAGTGTAATGCTTTTAGCTGTAATAGGAGTCCAGTATAATCCACATTATTAGGACTTTGACAGCAGAAAATCTCCTTGAAGGAACTGCGAGACACCCCAAGCTTCTCTATATTTGGCACCTCTTGTAGAATTTCATATGGAAATACTGTATCCGACTCTATATGAAAGCACAGAGTAAGTACTTTTAACTTGTGTAAGAGGTTTCTCTGAAATTCTCCACGTTGAATCATCTTCAGTCCATTTTCACCGAGTGACAGGCACTGTAAGTTGGGAGAAGGCTTCGAAGAGAAAGCAATAACCAAGAAAAAAAGCACAAGCAAAAGCTGGTTAATTAGGGAAGTTAAAGACCCAGCTCTTTTATATACAATGAAATAACGAACCTTTCAAGCTAAAAGATGCCTGATAATTCGTGACAAATTAACTATTTCAATACATAGGTGAAAACAAATCAAGTTGATATCTTATATGAGACCGTTAGGAAGGTTGTAGTGGCTCGTATGGAGAAGATCATAATTAAAAAATCATTTAGATGGTAGGAGATTGATTAAAAAGAGTTGACTATTTGAGAACCATTAATACATGATATGTTATGAGGTACAATGGTGTGTGTAAGAATCTATGTAATCGACTGTATTAATGAGAATAAAACTCAAACCTCAAATATTATTGTTGCAATGTGTACCAACAGCATGTTCGTACCATTGATATTGAACATAATGATGTCATTTCAATTCACATAAAAGTAGTGAAATTAAATTCAATTTTCTGGCAAAGACAAATTAGCAAAACAATAGTACCTTTTCAATACAGACTTGATCCTCGGTGTGTGGTTCTAGAAGTGTATATGTCTTCAAAATGTCACACTGCAGAGAGCAGTAGCAGAAATACTTGAACTTGGGCAAGCCCCTTAGCTTTAACGACCTCACACAGGGACAGGGCAATGTAAGCTCTAGATTTGTTCCACTTGGATCCACATTATGATCCTCTGCAACAATTTCCATCAATTCCTTGCAGTCTTGCACCTCAAGTTTCTCAAGTTTCACAAGATCTTTGGCGACTGACATGGGAAACAAACTGGTAAGGCTTTCACAATTCTCTACATGCACTTCTTGTAGAAGTTGCATGCCTAGAATTCCATGAGGATCTTCATTCCAGACATTCTCCAGATTAGGCAGCCACTTTAAAGTCAATATCTTCAGGTGAAAAGGGAGGGGGAAGAGGGCTGCTGGTTCAATTGTTTTCATTTTTCTGTCTTGTGTTGTATATTTCACATCAAATATGGTTTTCACACGACCGCATCTTTGAACGTCCAATGTTTCCAATTTAGGTAGCAGAGGAAGTAAATCAAACGGCAATACATCTGACAAGAAACCCAACTCGTACATATTCAAGGTGTCCAAGTTACTAAAGCACAAGTCTGGGATCGGCAGTGAGCCGTGCCATATCCTTTGTAGTAGTGGGTCACGGTTGAGTTCAAGTCTTGATACACGACTTGCATTCGCCGAAATCTGCACTCGCAAAATAATAAATAAAGATATGAAATTAATTATTTACGAGGGTCGGTAAGGATTGATATTTAGAATTTTATTTAATTTTTCATAACATCCAAATTTGTTTGAACTGTTAACTTTCCTGTTCAACCCTGTCTGCTATTAAGCAGATTCACTAACAGAGTTAACATATTGAATGAGAATTAACAGCAACAACTAAAATTTTTTGAGGGACTGAAATGGGACGAAACATTTTATATGGAACAAAAACATACTTTACCCTTGAAAGAATGAACAAAATTAAGTACCTTGTATTGGAAAACATTTTGTATGGTGGCATTCAAGTCACCTTCCAACTGCCATCTCACAACCTTTTCTCCTTTATCAGTTTTAAGTATATGTTGTAACCTTGGAGTTGTTATGCGACTCTCTGTGAATGTTTCTATCTTGGGGCATTCTTTCAGAATCAATATTTCCAATGATGGGAATTTAAATTTACAGTTCCCATAGCTGCAAAAACTTTTGAGGGATTTTAGTGTATCAAGTTCTATAGTAATCAAATTTCTGAATACAATTTCGATGTCTTTTTCCTCATTTCCCTCATTGGTTACTATTTCCTTTATATAACCACAATGACTAACCTTCATGGTCTTAAGTTGAACCAAGCTTTTAGCTGTCAAGGACGCGATTAAATTTTTTAATCCACAATGCTTTACTTCCAAATATGTCAAGTAACTGAAAGATACCGAGGGAGGAGCTAATTTGATCAAATAATAGCAGGAGTTTAAGCTCAAAAGCTCTAGCCTCTGCAGAATTGGGTCTCCTTCAAATCCAAGATCCTTTATCCTTGAAATCGACAAAACCAATTCCTTCAGCTGTAATACGGTTCCCAAACATGGCACTGACGACTCTTTAAGCAGATGATCAGTGCGAAACAACTTTAACTTCTCTAGATTTGGCATTCGGTACAGAAACTGGCAGAGAAGTTCACAACTTTTAACACAGCTCAATTTAAGCACTTTTAAACGGTGCATTCGGTACTTTGCAGTGTTGTTCAATAACCACTTCCGCGCTTGGTCAAAGTCAATATCCATAAACTCCAAGTTGGGGAATACCTAGAGAAAAATGAAATAAAAGTAAATATCTGAATATATATTGTAAGCTTATCCCTGATTGAGCACCCCCTTCCATTTACTTGATTTTAGAAGCACCCCAATTACTTCTAAGACTAGTAGGTAGCAAAAAAATGACAAAGAAGGATGTACACAAGAAGACTGAGCACTTTTTCCCTTTAGGCCTGTGACAGTGATGGAATATTCCTTACCTTTTCAGCTGAGAAAACTGTTTTTTCTTTTTCATATGTGGTTTCACTGGTTTCTGTTGGGAATGTTTTGAGCTTCTTACATCCGTCCACTCCCAATTTCTTCAATTTTGGACACTCTATAGGATGCCTGCCGTTGTAGAAATGCTTGATGTTTGACAGGTGACTTAATCTCATGGAGATTAGTTCAGGAAACACTAATGGTTCACTGTTTGTTTCGGTTTCATCTTCACATGCAACAATTTCCACCATTTCTTCACATTCCCATACTAGCATGTGTTTAAGCTGTTGGACATCTTTTGCCACAGACGCTGGAAAGACATTCTTCAGTTTTTTACACCAAGAAACCCTTGTACTCTGCATTTTTTTGAAGTTAAGAATTCCTATTGGAACTGTGCTCCACACTTGCTTCAAGTTTGGGAGGTTCCCTACATCAATATGCTGCAGATTTGTGTCTATCCCACTGGGTGCATCTATTTGTTGAGAATCTTTGATTTCAAAAATTACTTCCACTGACTTGCAATTATAGACCTTCAAGCTGCTTAAACTTGCAAACCATCCTTGCATGTGACTTGGAAAAATCTTGTCTAATTTTAAACATCTTTGAATGAGCACTGAATTGAGACTGGAAAAGGAATCAGCACTCACTTCACCTTGCCATATTTCTTTTATACTAGCCATGTCGCTGAGGTGGATTTCCTCCAACTTAGGAAAGATGCAAACCTGCATTTTGATGCAAACAAGACATGATTAGGTACTGAAACTTAAGGGAAATGCACAAGAGTGTGATCAAGAACCGCATACATAACATTCAGTCAACTGCAAAAATTTACTTATTTACACTTGTACACACCTTGTCGTCACTATTTCTTCCTTCAATTCGAAAAATATTCTCCATCATCACACACCCACTTACAAAGAGCTTTTTCAGCTTCCTCAAACTGCTAGCCACAGGCAATGAACACAAATATCTCATCTTTCTACAATCTTTAACAACTAATTTTATTAAGTTTTGAAAACAGAAACTTGACGGTTGGTCACTCCATATACTATAGATGTTCACCATGGATAAATTCAAGCTCTCTAAGTTTGGAATTTCAAGCTGCAAGCACATACACAATTAATATATTTACAACCACATAAAAAATTAATCACAAACTAATTAAAATTAAAGGAAAATTATGCAAATAATCATACCTTTTCACCAAAAAGAGGAGGAGCCTTGCCTTTATGCTCATCTTCTACAATAGAAATTTCTATGTGATCCCTGTTGGTTTTTTGTGCCTCTATCAGATGAGGTGCAGAAGACCCCTTTAATGTGTTATAAAAACAAGTCAATGAACTCAACGATTGAAGTGTCAAAGACTGCAGCTTAAGAAACTCTACCTTATCAGAATTTTCTGCTATTTCAACCATCTCCGTTACAGAATTACATTCAGAGACATCAATTGTTTCTAGATTAACAAGAAATTTAACCATGTGGAAAGAAAATAGATTCTTCAATTTGGCGCACATCTTGATCTTTATGGTTTTTAATTTGGTGAATGAGGCGTCTGTGACTGGACTGCAACATATCTTCTCTATGTTCTTAAGCTTGTAGAGGTAAAGAGATTCCAAATTGGGAAAAACATCTAGAGGATGAGACAAATCCTTTGAGTTGCTGATATATTTGATGCTAGTGTTATTTCTGATAGATAATTGTTTCAGATCTGGAAATCCATCCAAGTTCAACTCATAAATAACATTTTGAACATCTTTTAGCTCTCCCAACAACAAATTTTCCACTCTTTTAAACAACAATTTTATCCCTTTCTGGGAGTGAATAGTGTCATCTTTCATCTGCAATGCCAAAGATCTGAATGCTTCATACTTGTTAGGCATCTGGAAATCTTCATCTGAAAGTATGTTGAAGTCTCCAATCACAAGCTTGTAATCATTTAACTTGTCAAAGAGCAGGTCTCCGGGAAAAACTGCAGCCCATGGGATGCATAAGTCCACCACTTTCAATTGATGCAAATGCTTTATCTCAGAAAGAAATGAGATTTTACTTTGGTTTGCCTCTCCTCTCACCAACATTTTGACCAAGCTCATTCTTATATACAGCTCTTCCAAAAAAATCAACCTTGATATAAATTTCGGTGAAATCATCTTCCCTATGGAACAATTGCTGATGTCAAGTAATTGTAGTTTATCTAAGCACTCTACCTCAGCTGGAAAATTTTCAACTTGAGATCCAGATAAGCTGAGAATTCTTAATTTTTTCAACTTTTCTATGATGGATAAGTTTCCCTCTAGAGTGCATCGTTCCAAACAAAGCATTCTGAGGTTTGATAGGCATGAAATTGAAGATGGTAAGCTTGATTGCTGAATACCAGTCAATATTAATACTCTGAGTTTTTTCATTTCTTTAAAAAAACTATCAGGTATTATTAAAGACGGATCATTACTGTCAATTCTGAAAAATTTAACTTGTGGACAATTTAAAACATTGGGAAGCTCATCAATGATATCACTGTTGCATATAGAAATAGAAGTGCATGTCTCAAGTTCAGTCCAGTCATCAAGTTTGCCATTTCTCAAAGTAAATACATTTTTCTCCTTGTGTGCTATAGATAAAGCAGCATCTCGAACCATATCATGCATATTGAAATTATTACTAGAACTTCCATCCGTCATCAAACTTGAATCTTTTAGCTTATTGATTGATGCACGTATTCGTCCTCGAGCTTCCATAAGCGAGTAGACTCCTTCAAGTATACCCAAACCAAAGCAATACTTCACCAAGTCCATAATTAGTGGTTGATGACCCATTTGAGCACCAAGTAGGAAAATGGACTTAAGCTCCTCATTTTCTAGATGTTCATAACTCATCTTTACAGAAATCTCCATAGATGTCTGCACTCCCACCAGTTCTTGCTTTTTAAGTTTTTCCAGAGTAGCTTCCCACATCAACTCGCTCTTGTCTCTTAATGCCCTTCCAACTGCAACTATTGCCACAGGTAACCCTGCACAATACTTCTTAACAATTTCTTGTTTTGAGTCGGATATTTCATCAGGTATTCCAGCCACTTTCTGAAACAACATTAGAGCATCGTTGTCATCTAATTCATTAACACAGAAAATTGACTTAACTTCCATCTTATCAGACAATACATTTTTATGCCTTGAAGTAAGCAAAATCTTGCACCCTTTATAATCACCAAGAGATTTTTCTTTGTTCACCAATTTGCCATCATCATCGTCATCATCATCGAGTGGAATCCCTAACTTATTCAAGTCTAATCCATCCCAAAGGTCATCCAAGATTACAAGGGTGTTCTCCTTCTCTTTCTTTAGCCTCCTCCTTAGACAATCAGCTCTCACAGTCTCACCTTCCCCTTCCAATCTCAACCCCAACACATAAGCAATCTCTTCCTGGATTTTCAGTGGATTAGGATTGGCTGTTATTTCTGCTATAACCACCACATTAAACAGCTTCTTGTCTCGAGCTTGCGTCGCTATTTCTTTGATCAAAGTGCTCTTTCCCACACCACCTGGCCCATGCAGCCCAATCATTCCAACACTGGAATCTTCAAGTTTCGCCATTATGTCCTCCATTGTGGATTTTCTAGAACCAAATTCAACATAGCCAACATTAGACAAGGTTGAATCATTAGATGTCACATTCTCGCGATAGGCGACTTCGTTGAACTTCGTGGATTCATCCATTAGCTTTTTAACAACTTCTGCCATTTCCGTTGCTTCGCGGCCTAGTCTATGCCTATTCCTCAAGTAAGCAAATAAACCATTGGAAATTCGCGTCTTCGTGTGAGCCTCGTCATTCCTAAACTTCTCCACCATAGTCTCAAACTCATCCACTTTCTGAAACCATTCTTTAACCGTGCCTTCAGTTCTGTGTAGATTTTTTTCGGCTTCATCACATTTATGGTCTACCCTCTCTTTTTCAAGTCCCAGATCCTTAACATTATGGTATAGTTCATCAACGTTTTGCCCGTAACGTACAATGTAAGCCACTTGCCGAACACTTTGGTCCAACACAAAATTCATCACCCGTTCCACTACTGTGGACAAAGCAGACTCCATTCTTTAAGCTTTTCCTTGTGATATTACGACTACATCGCTTCCCCCACCAACTAATTAAGAAAAATAAATTATATTTCATCAATAAAAAATCACAAGTACATTTATTATAATAAAATCAAGCAATGACGGAAAGGGCCAAAGGGGGCGGAAAATCTTCCTGACTAATATCTTAGACAAATGTTTATTTTATAAAACTAAAATTTATAATAAATACTTTTGTAAATATATAATTTGTAGGCTAAAATATGTTTTAAGTTACTAATAAATTATCAAATTTTATTTTGAAATTCTAATAAAATAAATTATGTTAAATCCTTGATATATTAAAAAAAATTATCTTTATAGTCAATTAAGTGATAAAGTAACAGTTAAAAATATATTGAAATGTAATTTTGACAATTTGAAAACCCTTAGTATTTATTTCAAATTTTAAATCACTAGAGTAATGTATGTCTTTTTACAAGTTATCTACCAAATCTTTCTAATATTTTACGAAGAAAGCATTAAATAAAAATTAGTTTATTAATATTTATGAAAACATTAAAAGCGTTTAATATTTTTATGCAATAAATAAAATTATTGTAAGATAGTGTTGTATGAAGATTTGGAATTATTCTTTCAATGGAGTTACTGCTCATTGTATGTGATACTTTGCTATCACTAATAAGGGATCACACATGGGACATTTATATTCCCTTTCCATCTATAAATATAAGACTCTTAACTTATTCATGTTTTTTAAGAAAATTAATTAATATAATTAATAACATTAAATATATTTATTAAAAATTTATATTATTTTGTCAAAATTATCCTTATATATAGACAATGATGTTTATTAAATTTATGATTAGATTTCCACCTTGCACTACAGGGAAATGAATCATAAAAAATAATTGGATTTATAAATAATACTTTGAATAGTTTGAAATATAAAGAGTAATTAGATTAGAATCAAAATATTGAAATCAAATATTAGTTGCAAAAATTATTTAAAACAAATTATTACTGTTATTTTTCCATGTAATTTAGTTAAATAATCAAGAAACTAATACAAAGTATATAATATAATAGCTTATTACATATAAATGTTATATGACAATATAATATAATATACGAATAA
>PYAF01005508.1:543674-574579 GCA_007407185.1 Glycine tomentella
TTTTATTCTCTTCAATTATTCGATAACATATTGGATATATATGGGACAACGAAAATATACCCCAACAAGAATCATACAGTGAATTGGTGTAATTTGTGGTATGACCCAGAAAAAAAAAAAAAAACCGTAAAAGACATTATCGCCATTGCATAATACACAAGTGAGTATATCCCTTGCTTTTTATTTTTTTTATTTTTTTGGTACAACTCGAGCTGCGTGAGTATTATTTGTTAAAATTTTATTACAACATAACATTTTACACACGCTTTTAATAACTCTATGCTTATTTTTTTGGTACAGAATATATCCCTTGACTCGAGCTGCGTGACTATTTTCTGTTTTTAATTTCTCTTTTACTTTCTACAGAAGGACTTTCTTTTAGGAGACAGAAGGAAAATATTAATTGAGAACCATTTAATAGAACTTTCTATTTTATCAATAATTATGAAAATGTTATTTACATTTTAAATATGTATAAAAAAACAGGATAAAAATAGTAAAAATATGATATTTATAATCATGTGACATATAACTTTCTATAATTATTAATTTAAACCATACACAACTTTGTTTCACATGTTTATATCATTTAAATATAAATAGGTAAAAAAAACTGTAATTAATTAAATCAAGTTAAACCCTTAAAGTATAGGTTTAATTTGAGAAAATTTTGACCTCATTTATTTAAAAAAAATAAATTTAAATGGCTTGATTATTTTATATCAAATTTCACTTTAAAACACTTTTATTTACGTAATTTCAGTTAAAATATTAATGTAATATTTGCATTTTGTTTAATCATATTAATAAATATGACTTAAGAATAAACATTGAAATTAATTTTGATTATGGAAAATGGTAGAATATTAATAAACGATACTTAATCTTTTTAAATTATTCTTGGAATAAATTGATACTTCCTCTTATCTAAAATATAACCCTTAAAAATTAAAGCTAATATTAATAAATAATAAATATAAGACAAAATAACTAAAACCATATTAACTTTCTTCTCAAAAAACCATATATTAACTGTAGCACTTTATGTATTACACACATATAAAACTATTAATAAATTATGAATTTTCATTTTAGTTTGACTTAATAACTTATTTAATAAGTATGAATTAGATTATTTTTTATTTAATCAAATGAAAAATTGAACTATACATTTAATGAATTAAATTAGAATAATTTATGCATTACTCAATTTTATGAATCCATAAATAATTGTGTATAAGTTGTTGTTTAAGCTTTAAAAATAATTATTGCTTTATATATTTATTATTTAAAAATAAAATAATATCGTAACAATATAATAAGGGTTTATAATACAATTATAACAATTAATTTTTTTACTATAAAATCTAAGGATAATTATAGGGGAAGTAAGGTCATGCAATATTCTTTGTCCTTTTAAAAAAAAAAAAAAGCCGCGGCTTCTGACTGCAATACCTTGCTCGAAGGTGCGCACTTGGTGGCTCTAGTTTATGTGTCGCGAACCCATTGGCCACAGATTTACGTGTCACAAAATGACGAAGGGTGCGCTCTACATCTTGAAGCGTACGTTAGCACTGACTTCACACTTTTTGGATTCCCCATCCGTTTGCAGCATTCCATGATCCCTCCAACTAGCATGGCAACACTTTATTTTCTTCTGCATAAAATACATTACAACGTCGTCACAACAGAACCAACCATACAATCACATACCTTGCACCAAATCTCACACACACACACACTCTCTCTCTCTCTCTCTAACACTTTCCACCGCCTCCGAAACTAAATTCAGTGGGCTTAGCTAGTTAGCTTCTTCTTAAGCTTATTATTATTAAAATAATAGTTCGACAAACTCACGCTGCCTCCACGGTTCCGCGAGGGGTCAAAATCGATCGTCATCGAGTTTGGACGCACGTGCCAGATTTGAACGGAGTCTCGCTCATTCAAACCGCAACTCTCGGTAGTACTACAGTGCAATATAGAAGAAACGAAGCGAAACTCTATGGCGGTTAATAGTATTGTTTGAGTTTTTAGGTTGAGGAAGAAAGAAAGAAAGACTCGACACGGCGACGAAGACGGAGAACAGTGGTGGTTCTTCTTTGCACGTGCGAGCGTGCATCACCAACGTCTGTGCCTGCAGGTGTAGGCTCGTGTGGGTTGGTGGTTGAAAAAAAAAGAGGTGGTTAAGATCACGGTTTTTGAGTGAAGGAACAGTGAGATTTTTATTTTTATTTTTGAAAAATGCCTCACAGAGCAACTTACTTTTTCCCGAGGCAGTTTCCGGAAAGAGGATTGGATGAATCTTCGAAGCAGAGATTAGATCACGAGAAGAGGAAAATCGTCAACTCCATCAAATCACCCAATACTACGACTTTTGCCGCCTTCGAAAGCGACGCGCAGAAAAAGCAAACAGCACCACCACAGAGTCAGAGTCACACACATGATGAGAAAAACGACGTCGTTTTCTCGTCCACTAAGCAAAACGCCGTCTCCGATTTATTCACCGGCGGCGACAAGTTCCGAACCAAGCAGAAGCAAATCGCCGCCTTCTGCGACTGGTTGATCGATAAAAAGAAGGACCGCAACCGACCTAGTCATCACCATTTCAAACCATATCCGAACGAGGAGGAGGAAGAGGAGGAGGATGAACGCGACCTTCTGCTTCCGCCGCCGCCGGAGGCGGCGGCACAGGCTTTGAAGGATGTCGTCGACCGGCAGGTTTCGCTGCCGCGGCTGTCCAGCGGGAGCAGCTACGCCGGAAGCTTGTTCACGCTGGACGGCACCGCCACATTCTCCAGCGACGTCACCAAAGACGAAACGTCGTCGTTTCATCAAGTCTTCGCCGAAGAAGACGCAACGAAGAAACAGCAAGAAGAGGAAGAAAAAGAAAAACGCAACACAGCGCAGAAGTACACAGAAAGCTACTACCTGCAACTCGCGTTTACGAAGAGGCTATCTTGCTTGGCAAGCCTCGGGTCCGAACCGGTTCTCGCTCTCGACGCTGGCACCGAAACCTGTGATGCTGAATCCGTTTCGTATCGTCTATGGGTAATAACAACAACTAAACAAAACAAAACGAAGCAAAACGACACTTGCTATATCTGTAGTTTACCAATTAGTAATTTTGTGCTTGGCTTTTTTTTTTTTTTCCTTAGGTGAGTGGGTGCTTATCGTACACGGATAAGATATCGGATGGTTTTTACAACATATTGGGGATGAATCCTTATCTGTGGGTGATGTGCAACGATGTGGAGGAAGAAGGGAAGCGGTTACCGACTCTGATGGCGCTTAAGGCGGTTGAACCCAGCGACACTTCCATAGAGGTGGTTCTTTTCGATCGGCACGAGGATTATCGGCTTAAGGAGCTTCAGGATAAAGCTCAAGAGTTGTATTCTGCTTCGGAGAACGCGTTGGTGCTGGTGGAGAAGCTCGGAAAACTCGTTGCCATATGCTTGGGGTAAGATACTAAGATAAGAATATGATACTTCATACTTGTTACTTTTTTTTTTTACGTCCTTCTTTGGATATTATTGTTTGTTTATTTTATCTAGTTCATTTGGTGTTGAATTTTGTGTGTTTGTGTGTGAAGGGGTACATTCCCAGTGGAGCAAGGAGATCTACACAAGAGGTGGAAGTTGGTGAGTAAGAGTTTGAGGAACTTTCACCAATGTGTTGTGCTTCCTGTTGGTAGCTTATCTAGTGGACTCTGTAGGCATCGCGCGATTCTCTTCAAGGTGAAGAACATGTTTCTTACTTCCTTATTTATTTGTATATCTTATAAATGCGTTAAGAGGAGACGGTGTGTTAGTGTTGCTGATCTATTGGTTTTCGTAATCTCAGATTAGTTATTTACTTATTTGAAGTAATTTGATTTTATTTTGGTTTTGCGGATGCAGAGATTGGCGGATTACATAGGTTTGCCATGTCGAATTGCTCGAGGTTGTCGGTACTGTGCTTCAGATCATAGATCGTCTTGCCTTGTCAAGATTAAAGATGACAGACAGCTCTCAAGGTTAGCTCAATGGTCGTGTGTTGCTTTGTTGTTCTGAGTTTTGATAGTTATGCTAAACAAAATATGTCTCTGGCCACTTGCTTATACTTTAACGATAATCATAGTGGATCGCTTCGAAATCTTATACAAATTTATGGATTCTTAAGTTGTATGAATTATATCGTTGCACCTTTTGGTTTAGATTACCCGTGTTAGAATTTTGGCATGCTACTGATGATTTATTGAGATTGTATAACATTCAGTTAATTATTATAGTCTTCAGATCAGATTATCAAGAACCTGAGATTTGTTTCATGTTTCCTCAGATTCCTTGATATATGCTTATAATATTTTAACAGGGAATATGTAGTTGATCTGGTTGGGGAACCTGGAAATATCCATGGGCCGGATTCATCTATTAATGGAGCATATGTGTCTTCAATACCTTCTCCTTTTCAAATTTCTCATTTGAAAGAATGCCAATCGCCATATGTGGATGTTGCAGCATGTTCTCAATCTCTTGGTAACACTTATTTAGGTGTGTTGTGCTTTATATATACCTGGACATTTTTGCTTTATATATTGTATTGAACTATTCCTATTTCAAGTTCAGAATCTATATAGCATTGAATCTTGACATATTCTTGGTCACCCCAGTTGCATATCATTTGAATCTTATTTATAATGGAGCTAAAATTATTTTACCAGGTGGGTTACTTTGGTATGAATTATACTCCATAAAATTTGTCCATTAATTTTGCAAATGATGCAGATGCACACATACATCATGCGTGCTTGTATTAATTGAACCATGTGTTCCATTTTTCATTCCCTAAAAAATTTCAGTATGCCTAGTTCAAGGACTTCGATCTTTACTTTGTACTTTCCTGTAGTCCAAGTCCTAATTTTTTTTATAACAGATGTATGTATTAGAAGATGCCTTGGAAATTTCCCTCCCTATCTTGTCGAACATGGTTGACTCTGAAAATTAAGATTGAGACCCGCTGAGGACAGAAAATCCCTTGCATGCATAAGTTTTGACAAATCTTAAGTTGCAGAGATCATTCCTATTCTGAAGTTTGACTTGTTGTTACTCAATCTGTTACAGGCAGTGCACAGGAAGATCAACAAGCTGAAGAAATTGATCTGCAGAAAAATAATAATGGCTCTGTTTATCCTGCAATAGATCAAACTCGTGGAGGTGCAGAACCACCTCTAATTCCTTTTGGCTTGAAAGGGAATGACAAGGAATGTGCGATCCTAGGTTTATTAAATTTTCCTCCAGTATATGAAGGTGTTTCTGAGGATCTTCACCCAGCCACTAAAGCATCATTACATGAATACCCCAGGCTCAGTAAAGATTCAGTTGTAGTACTAGAAGCTTCCAACAAAGAGATAGAGATCATTGTAAAAGGAAGTTCTGGGGTAAAAAGTAACTATAGGCAATCTCCACTGATCTCATCCAGCCAATCAAAACAGGAACATGAGCAAGTAAAAATTAAAGTTGAAAATCAGGATGCTGGTAATATTCCAAGATACTTGAGTCTTGAACCATCACTTGCAATGGATTGGCTTGAGATACCATGGGATGATTTACGAATCAAAGAGCGTGTTGGTGCTGGTAAATTCGCTGCTTCTTCTGTTTCCTTTTTAAAGAACATGACTGATATGGTGATTCCAAATCTTAATACTCTTCTCTATGTGTAGGATCATTTGGGACAGTGTATCGTGCTGAATGGCATGGATCAGTAAGTTTTGAATTAGTACTTGTTTGCTGCATTCTATGCACATACAAGTTCATGAATATTGCTTTTTACTGTCTTCATTGTCCCTAGTTTCTTAAGTCTGAATCTGATTGACTGTGATTGGTTGAATGAATGCATTTAGCTGCCAAGATGACTTTATTATATTGAAGTATGGACATATCTTGTATTGTCTCCTTGAATAAATATTTTTAATACAGACTATTGTTTTCTATTCTAATATTCACTCATTATGGTGCATTTTGCTGTTGTTTTAACTTGCAGGATGTTGCTGTCAAGGTTTTAACAGTTCAGGATTTCCAAGATGATCAATTGAAAGAGTTTTTAAGAGAGGTTAGTCTTCTGAAAATGGATTAAACAAATGCACCGTGATCCCTATATATTGCAATTCTATAGGATCTGTATTGTTTTGATTTATCGATGTCTGTGGTTCAGAGCTTAAAATTATATCCTTTTATGCGTTCTTAGTTTGAGTATAATAATGTTGGGAATTCATTTTACAGAACTCACTTCTGTTCCCTTCTCTAAAGGGGCAAATGAAGCATGTTAAAATTCAAGTTGTTATTTTCATTGCTGTAGGTTGCAATAATGAAACGAGTACGTCATCCAAATGTGGTGTTGTTCATGGGTGCAGCTACTAAACGTCCCCATCTATCTATAGTAACAGAATATTTGCCTAGGTAAGCCATCCAACTATTTTTGTTAACTATATTATTGAATTTTCTTTCATAAAGGCTTGAGTGTCTCACTGTTGTTTCCTGGTGCATTTATGACAGGGGAAGTTTATTTCGCCTAATACATAAGCCAGCATCTGGTGAGATTCTAGATCCAAGGAGAAGATTACGGATGGCTTTAGATGTGGTTTGTACCAGATATTATTTGTCTAATCAATAAATTAATTTGTAGATTATATATGATATATGATTTGTGTGATTGTAGGCTAAAGGGATCAATTATCTCCACTGTTTAAAGCCTGCAATTGTGCACTGGGATCTGAAAACCCCAAACCTGTTGGTGGACAGAAATTGGACTGTAAAGGTATAATGGAACTGAATGAGCACTAGAGTTTTTCGTTGAAGCTTTGTAAAATATTGTGCTCAATGTATGATGTATTTTTGTCATTTCTTGCTCAGGTCTGTGATTTTGGATTGTCCAGATTTAAGGCGAACACTTTCTTATCATCAAAATCCGTTGCTGGAACAGTAAGTTTCTCGTTCTCAGGTTATGTGCATAAGCATGATGATAAGAAAAAATTATGCACATTAGGATTGAAAATTATTTGAGTAGCAATTTCAGGTTTGAAGTAAAGAGAGATCACAACTAATGTTGCTCTACATGGGTGCTCCTTGATTCAAATAGACAACAGTGCTGTTACTTCTTATTAACAGTTGCCTTTCGAGTCGGTGCTAAGATCAATGATAAAATAATGATTTAGATAGATGATTGATACCAGTAAGGTTGGATGTATGGCTGACAATTGTTTGATGACAGTTTGGGGTGGAAGGATGTGCTTTTTCAGGAGTGTTTTAAGTGAGCAATTTGTGTCCAGTAAATTATATGTCTTAGTAGGTTCTGCATGTTGGTGTACATAAAGGAAAATTTCTTTGTGGTCATTCTATTAATATTTTGCAGGTTGAACTTTCACTTCACGGTGCCACATCTTCAATAAGTATGTAACTGTCTTAATTTTATTTTCAGCCTGAGTGGATGGCTCCAGAATTTCTTCGAGGAGAACCTTCAAATGAGAAGTCTGATGTTTACAGTTTTGGGGTTATCCTATGGGAACTTGTGACTCTGCAACAACCATGGAATGGACTTAGTCATGCCCAGGTAAATATGTTGGGCATTTAGGGTCTGAACTACTGATGCTTGAAGTTTGATAATTTTTTCTAAATCTTTCCATCTATATATATATGGTAACAAGGAGGATCACTACATGAGATTACAAATTTAAAACTAAAAAGGAACTATAACGGAAAGAGGCATAAATGCGAACTTGCATATTTCAAACAGCAGGTTGGCAAAATGAAACCTGCAAAGTTTATTGATGAAATTTGTAAACTCATCTTTATGTGTACGTTCAGGTGGTTGGAGCTGTCGCTTTCCAGAATAGGAGACTTGCTATCCCTCCAAACATCTCCCCAGCTTTGGCCTCCCTCATGGAATCTTGTTGGGCCGAGTAAGTGTTATTTATGTCATGTTTTCTGGTAATGCACAATATGCAACAATTGTACTGGTCCTGGCAAAAAGGCAATAATTTAGGCCTCCGTATGTATAAATCTTGATATTTCTAGTGAATGTGGCCGGAACAATTGGAATTTCTGAACAACCCATGCCTTATTTACATGATGATTGTTAGGCTTTCATGTATTTTATGTTAGTTGATTGACCGAATTCCATTTTGGAATTGTTGATTATTGGATAGTATAATTGAAGCCAAAAATTAAAGAAGCGGGCTAACTTCCAGTCTGTTATGCTTCGTTGCAACTCATTAAGAGTTTAAGAGCTTCTGATGTGTCTTTACTCTTGCCAAATTCCACCATCTATATAAAGAACTTCTACTCTTAAGGGGAAAAAAATATCATACTTGATGTTTTATTGCCTTGTTAACTGCATCCATTTTGTACCATTTTATTTCTTTCTAACACTTGCTAATTTTTTTCTGCAGTAACCCTGCTGATCGTCCATCTTTTGGTGGCATAGTTGAGTCGCTAAAGAAGCTACTGAAGTCACCAGCAGATGCAATAAAAATGGGTGGGTAATAACATAAGGAGTATTCTGCCCATGGCTGGGGTTTTTGGTTGCTGAAATTTATTTTATAAACCTGACCCTCGTTGGTCAGATCATATACTCCTCCTATTTGATGATGGCATGAAGCCCTTTGGACGTTGGTTGTTGCAATTGTATATCGATCGGTTGATTCATGCTAACCCATTTCGTAAGGGCACTTAAAGCATTCAAGTTCTCTAGCTAGCTAGCCCTTTGGATCTTCTGCTAAGATGATTACCTCAAGCTCTTCTATCTGTAGCTTTGAGATCAATAAAAAATATTTTGGGACTTGCTCCCTCCAAGCTATAAATTATTTGGAGCTTGCTATTGTTTTTCAGATTGTATATATGTAATAAATTATTTGACAATATGTATCTTCTCATATCTAGTCTAGAACCCTGTTCTTAAGTTTCTGATTGTGGTGCAAATTACGCACTTCATTCTATGAAGGCAATTGTGTCTCGTTATGGAAATTTCATTACTATTTTTTGCGTACACCAGCGCTTCAAATGTCTTTGATTTTATAAAATTAGTTTTAGTTGGAAAATTGAAACAAAGTGATGTATGCTTAAATTTTTTGAATCTAGAGATATAGAAGTATTTTTTTTTTTCATTTTAAAGTTTGAAACGTTTTTTCTTTACGTCACTTGTAACTTGTTATTTTCAATTGGTATTTGACCGATTATTTTCCTGCAAATTCTTCCAAATGCTTGTCAGGTTTTTTTTATCAAGAACTTTCCTATCTGACCTTACAGATAAACTTTGCGAGAAGTCGATATCAAGAGTTTTTTTTTACTTCATATAGTTAGATTTAACCTAAGTAAGTTAATATAAAAAATAATAGTAAGACGATAAATAATGTAAGTTTGTATAGCCAATCATGGATATGGTATTATTGGTTATCGAAATAATAATTTTTGAAAAATTATATTTAAAGTGACTATTAATTGATTATTGATTAATAGTGTGAACAATAATGTCTACCTAATATTCTAAAAAATGAATTGTTATATGACCCTATCAAAAATTATATTTATGATGATTTTTAATTAATTAATAATAGATAAATTAAAATAAAATTATTTTTAGTTTATTTTACATGAGAGGATATTTATGGTCTATTAAAATAAAATATTTATTATGCTTGGAATAACACATAATTTATTATAAGATTTGATGAAAAAATGTAGATAATCTTATATTAAATCAAATTTATTCCAATTATTCTTATTATAACACTTTCTTTATTGAGTAAAATAATAGGAAATGTATGTGGAAAGGGAGACGTTAATACATAAAAGAAAAGGTAAGTGTTAAATTTTTTTTATCACTTATCTTGTTAAAAATTACTACATTAATCAGCGTTTCTTTAAAAATTTCTACTAATTGTAAATGCATTCTCACACAAAATAGACTTTCAAGTAGTTTTTTTAATGTGTCCTCAAATTCAAGCATATGTTAATTCTACGTCAAACTAAGTGTGTGTTTGGAAATGTGTCAAAATCCCTTGAATGCACGTATTTTGTGATCAAACGTGAAAAACTCAATTGACCATGATGTTTGACTTCTTCGTTGGACGCGATTCTCTCCATTAGAATCGATTTTGAAGCGAAGTAGGGTCGGGATAGCTTCCACATACAGGTAAAATCGATTTTTACTTATGGGTATTTGATTTCTCTTATTTTCCCTTCATCCAGACCTGATCTCTGTCGCCCAATGAGTTTTACATATGGCTCTTTGATTTCCTTCAAATTAATCTCTCTTCACGCACTGAATAATGTTTATGGGCATTTGATGTTGTTTGTCTGTGTTTTTCATCGTTGTAGACTTGTTTATCTGATGGACATTCTATTTTTGAATTTAGTTCCTTTTGTTTTGGACAGCGTTGGGAAAACTTGTTGCAATTAATGTTGATAATTCCTTTTGTAATATTGATTACAACCACATCTCAACTGGTGCTATCTTTTTTGGTTACATTTGGGAGAGAAAAAGGAGTTGGCTATTTTGTTCCAGATGATTTGAATCAAACTAGATTATTTTTGCTGCAATTAATGGGTTTACCAACTACCATTTGCTTAGACTCTATTTAAATTTGCTTATGTTCATTTATCTCACAAAAGAATGTCATCATCTTTTGTCTCTTTGGTAGGTCTTTGCTACTTTCAATTTTTTTTTTTTTTTTTTTGCATTTTTACAATCTGAGTCTCATTTTAATGCATTGCTTTCAACTTGTTGAAACTTGGTGCAAAGACTGTTGAATGAGTTTATTGAAGGAAAGTGTTGAAGTTAAGAAGAAAAAAAAGATAATATAAAAACTATTACAATGTGAGTTTCTTTTGATAGACATTATTGTTTATGTTTTGTGTTTGAGAAGTGTTCAACCCTTTATTTGATAGTATACACTAATTTGTAGAAAAATTATAATCATTACTTAAACCTTTGAGCCATGACCAAACATCGATTTTAGCTTTATACAAAATCTGAGATTGTTCTAGTTTGGCCTTGCATCTCTATCTGTTTTTTCTTTCTTTGACAAAATCTCTAGACAAGTTTTGTATTACCACTAACTACATCTGAGATTATTAAGTGCTACTAATATGGTGACCCATTTATCTGCCTATTACATGATTTGGCATATGGATGAAAGAGTGTAAAACTTGCTTTTTAATTAAAATAGGACAAACTGAACATAGCATTAGCAATAAGAATTATAGTATCATTCCACTTTAGGGAGATATCAATTGCAATAAAGGATATGACATGTTTGATGAGAGATACAATAACTTCTAGGAAGCCAAACAAATGTAAGGTTTAGATTTTGATCTTATGTGCCTTATTCTAGTACTAATTCTTCTAGTACTACTTCAAGGTTCTTAAACTCCACACTAAATCAATTATGATTGTTTGTTGGATTTTTATATTGTTTCTGTTGTCTTTACTCAATCCGTGCAAACAAACATGGTAGAAGGAGACCTAAACATTTTACAATCGTCTAGTTTTAGATGATATCTTTCCAACCTAATTGGTCCCATAATTTTTAAAATCTTGTATAATATGTTATAAATACTTTCGTAAAGCATGTCAAAACTGTCAAGGTGCAGGACATATTTGTGTATAGACAGTGCTTGCATTAATTTGAGTTAGGTAACGTTTGAACCATGACTTGAGAGTGTTTTCCTTGTTATTATACACCTTAGAGGTACATAAAAATCAACCTTCTCCGAGTCTCTAACCTTTCCTAACACCTTCTAAGCTTAGGAAATATTAGGAGTCTTTAACTACACCAAGAGAGTATGTTGAATCCTATCTAAAAAACATGTATTGTAGTCAAATTAAAACCGGTAGTGATATAGATCGAATAATATTAAACCCTTTGGTGGTCCTCTAGATTTATGTTTTAACTTTCAAATTCTTTTGGTCCCATAATATTTAAAGATCCGTAGAATATTTGATGAATATAATTCTAGAATATGTTAAAGCTGTGAAGTTGCAGAATTCTTTGCTTAATGTTTCGGTTTGGATGTTCCTTTGGCCATCAAAAGCCCTTGTACCTAGTTGGGAATGATTCTCTTGTTCCCTTGTACATTATATGAGTGTAAGATTAACCTTGTTTATGTCCCTAACCATAGTTAAGAGGAGGAAAAGTAAGAAACATGAAACTAAATATCGAAAATTGTTTATATAGAATTATGAGTGCTGAGAAAGAAAAAGCTTCCTGGGACACTAAATCAACTGAAAGCTTTATTATAGCATGCTTGGAACAAGTGTCCAAAGGACAAGGAGTCAATACTAGTTTTCCCAAGAATGAATGGATTGGAATTGCATTCAAATTTAAGGAGTTGTTCAGAAAGAGTTATCACAAAACAAAGTTTAAGAACAGGTTTGATAACCTCAAAAGAGAATGACGAGTTTGGTATAAACTATTTGGTAAAGAACCGGTCTAAGATGGGACAATGCCAAAAATATTGTAGATGCAAGTGATGAGTGGTGGGAGAAAATACAATTGGTATATGTTACATAAATGTGTATTGTAGTAAGTCTAAGATTTTTGTAAAGTATATTTGTCCTATTATAAATTTTGAATCTGCAAGAAAACCTTTTACATGCAAAATTTAGGAACAAAGGACTTCCATTTGCTCATAAGTTGACTAAACCTTTTAAGATTGTAGTTGCTAATGGAAAGTTTCAATGGGCACCCTCATCTAGGATTTTGCCAGTTGGTGTTGAGGTTGATATGAAATGTGTATCGCCCAAGTCTTGATGGCATTGGCGTAGATGTAGATGAAGGTTCAGGGGATAGTGAAAAGACAAGTGTTGGTGCAACAAATGCAAGTGTTGCTGTAAGCGATGCTTATGGGGGAATTAATTTGAATGATTTACAAGGAATTGATAGCCTAAAGAGTAAGAAAAAGATAAGGAGAATTAATCACCTTGAAAATTTAAGCAAGAAGAAGGAAACTACCTCTTCAAGAATTGCTGATGATGTTAGTGTCATTGCATATGCATGTAAGTCCCACAATGAAGTTGTGGCAAATGCATCTTGTAACACCCCGTATGCATCCGGTGTATTAACAATTACGCAAATAACGCGTAATTGAACAATCACAGACTCGGCGCTCAACGACTTGACCGAGTCTGTGAGACTCAGCCCGAATAACGCGAAGGCGTTTTTCGTGTTGGGGAGTGCTACGAGCGGAAGAAGATGAACGATGATGCTGTTAGGGCGTAAGGGACAACTCTTGAGTTAGAACTCAATTGCTTGCTGCGGAACAAGCCCTGAACAGGTTGGATTCTTCTTCGCCCATGAACAATTGAGATCTAAGAAAGTGTTCTTGATCTCAATTTGAAACGGTTTTGATGTTACAGTGTGTTGTTGTATGTGTTTGAGCTACGGTTTTGTCTACAAATAACACGTTTGGATCGAACTGGGGTTTACAAATTATCTCAATGGCAACATTTATTGGTAGCTTTGCTTTGAGATTAAATTTTTTAGTTCGTTGTATACCTGTTGTTTTAAGATAATTGGGGAATGGTCACGAGCGCAATTAGGTTTAAGTTTTGGTGATGATTTTTTTTTCTCTGTTTCGGCTATGGAGATGTGGAAGAGTCTGAACTTGATGGTTGTATGATTTATTGTTGCCATTTACGAATCAATTAAGATGATAATGTGGAGTAGCTTTGCAGCCTTGTGAGTTCTGAACTTTTGATAGATCATAAATGGAAGATGGGGTTTAAGCAGATGTTAAAATTCCTATTTCATGGGACAATAGAGTTTTAATACACTGCTAAATCAAACCACACTTAAGGCAGGGAGTGTTTTCGGAAACCTACATTGAAAATACTTGGGACTGGGAGTGTTTTGGAATAACAATTTTGAAAAAAGATAAAGATGCTCAATTAGTAATAAAAAAAGACTTTTGTGAAAGTAATTAGTGATAAAAATAACAATTTTAATTGATTTCGACAGTTTTTAGTAATTATAAATTGTAATTTTAATTTTAAAAATAAAACTTTTAATATATCAGAAAACACTAATATATTTAAATCTAAAAAAAGACAATGCAATTAATAATTAGCTTAGAATAACTCCAACTAAATTAAAATTAAGACTTAGAAGTTAGGACATTTGCTTAGGAATTAAAAAGGATAAAAAAAATTGTCAAAAAATGATAAATTTTTTATTAGAAATTAGTATATTGGAATAATTTTGTGTGTGTAACTAACTTGAACCAAGTTTCTTATGGGTATTGTCTTAACATAAATATTTAAAAATTATAGGAAAAACATATTTTTATTCACAATTAAAGAAGTAATATTTTTTTTAATTAATCAACTTGATGGCCTAATTGTAGAAAGTAAGGAAACACTAGAAGAATGTTTCAATTGTGTTTATTAAAAAACATTACAAACTTTTCTTCAAAAACCTTGTATCGTCTTATAGAAACAAGGTTAATTGTAGCCGTTATGTATATGACAAACTATATGAACAAAATATTTGTTTTATCGAAACCTTAAAAGAAAAAAACAACCTAAGAGAGAAACATAACTCATGGTTAAATAAAACATTAAAAGCGGAGAGAAAACCACAAAGTTTTTATACTGGTTCATCTTCACTACTAAAATTATGTCTAGCTTTTAGCTAAACCACTAAATTTTAATATAATTATTCAAAGTTACAACTTAAAAGTATTCTTTCCCAAATCCACTTTTGGCTCAACCCATGTATTTTTTTAATTGGCGCTTCAAACAAACACATAAATATTCTTTGAATCAAAGTATCTCAGACATCAACGAATCTTATATATTTGTCTAAGGTAAAGGTGCATGCGGACTCTATCATCTCATAGACGAATAGAAGGTTTAAACTAAAATCTTACACTACCAGGATATATAAATGATTTTGAGAGCTTAGATTCTAACTCATAATAGATTACAAAGAGTTTTGAATGCAAAGATAGCTTCTTGCATGTAAGTTTCTCTAACTTGAGAACTTCAAATTTTTAGTTACTTATAAGCTTCTCCATGAAATAATCGTTGTGATTGTGAGACTTTTGTCTTTGTTTGTCAATGAGAAGTGTTCGTTGAAGCATTTAATGCATGTCATCAATGCGTCAAACTAATTTAATAAAACAACTTGTTTATCTCGTTATTTTTGCACTTTCATATCTTGCGCAAGTGAGGCAAGTGGGGATATATCTACTTTTCATATAGAAGTATTTTTCAGATAGCTTTGACATGCCTTTTGATGTAGTCATTTTTTTTTCTCTCTTTTGTTCTTTTGGTTAGATCCTATGAAGAATATAACATTTATTCTCTACGCACATGATCAAAACATTGTAGTATAAGTGTTCATAAATGTACAAACTCAACAATCATGGTTTATCACCTATTAAGACAAGTGCAAACACCAAAAGATTTTTGTCTCATAGTCTTTGAGACACAAATTTCAGAACTTATCATTTATTTACATAAATCAAAACATTGAAGGACTCTGAATCATCTTATAACTTAACATTACCCCAACCAATATAATTAAGGTTAGGTTGGGACAAGTTAGAAATTAGATTAGATTCAACCTAACCTAAACCACTTGCACTTCTAGAAAAAAGAGTGTTAAAAATTTCCAATTGAGAGAATGAAGAGATCATCAACAAATTAAGAAATCTTCAATTGAGAGAGTGAAGAGATCATCAACAAATTAAGAATTTTACTCTCCAAGTCATTCTAATTATAATACAAGGACAAATATGTTTAGATGATGAATTTCAATAAATTTAATTCCTAAGAAATTTTAAATTTAAATTATTACATCTGAAAATAACTTAGATTACACACTTTATAGAGTGAGATTCACTCTCCAAATTTTCTTAGTTAAACATTTTTTAATATTCTCTTTTTTCTCTTTCAAGACACATTTCATAATTTATACTTTACCTTATAAGTTATAACTAATCAAAAGATATTAAACATCATATTATCTTCCTCTAAAAAAACATCTTATCTTTATTTATATATTATCTTCTTAAAGTCTTTATCATTTTAAATCTATTCTATCTTATCTCTATTTTTAAATTGATTTTTAATATTTTTTAAAGAATATAAATAAAACTATAAATCAGAGATTTAAAACCCAGATCGACCCGGCCGATCGAACCATGACCCGATGATTAGATCGGATCGAGTCATAAGTTCGATCAGCTACGCTTTTGACCCGGGCCGGGTTTGTGGTCCAACAAGTGACTCGGACCGAGTCACTTATCTTTTTTTTTTCTTTACTTTTTAGTTTTTTTTTTTTCCATTTTGTTTATTTTAGTTTATTTTTGTGATTCTAAGTTAAACTATTCTTTTCATTCATTGTTGAATATTTTCTGTGGCCGCAATTGCATTTTTTGTTGAGTTAAATTGATTTAGAAGTGACCGCAATTGTGGTTGAGTCTTAAGTGAAATTGTGATCTCGAATCATTTTTTAAATATATGGTTTGAAACTTTAGATTAATTTTTTATATTTTATAATTTACATTGATGTGATATGGTTATGTTTCATTTTAGTGTGAATATTTATATATAATGTAATTGATATTAAATATTAGAAATAATAGTCATTTTTTAACTTGTGTTTTTTATATTTTTTTTATGTTTTTAAGATAGATATAAAATTTCTATATTTGTTTTATTATATACGGGTTAATTAGTGATTCACAAATATTCTATCAGTGACTCGTATCTAATACCATGACCAAGTCGCTCATTTGGTTGATTTTTAAAACTATGATATAAATCTTTATACCGTATAAAAATATTTATTTATTATAAATTTTAATTATAACACACTAATTTATATATATTATTAAAAACGTGGGCAACAAGAAGTAATTCTGAAAATTCCCTCATCCCCACTTCTGAACCTAGCCTTCCTTCCTCTGTCTCGAGCTCTCATCCTCCACGGCCCCGTGTTAATGCTTTAATCTGTAACTCTCTTTCCATTCGGAGGTTACTACTATTGTACGTTTCTCTTTCTCACACTCTTTTTATTTTTCTTTAACCTAAAACTCACTCTTTTCCCGGTTTCTTCAGAACTCCATTGTCGGCTTTCTTCGAAGCTTTGAGCTAAAGCACTTGAGGACTGAAGACAGAATCACTGTGAGTTTCATTTTTGACGTTTGTTTGTTTGTTTGTTACATCAAAATTTTCGCCGCCACGCAGTGGTATTTTTTTTTATAGTTTGTGTTTGACTTTAGGTTAGGAAGGGAACAAAAAAGGGATTGGAAACTTAACCTTGGATTGCAATGTTACTTAGTATTTGTTCTGTTCAACAATTTCGCATTGTTGTATGTACTTAAAATTTTATAGAATTTAAAGCATTTTAATTGGAAAAGATTGTTTCTAAGAGAATGGAGTGGAATGATTTGCCCTAAGCCCCTAAGTTAATTTGAATTCAGTTGGGGATTTAAGTCACTAAACTGTATTGTAGGAGATATGTTAGTTGCTTGAACTTCTGTAGATGACTTTTTTGAAAACCTATTCAGTTCACATTGTTTCTATTGGTCCGAGTTTCCCATATAGACTACACTCTGTATGATTGAATTGATTATTATTTTGTGAGAATCTTACTTTGTACTCTGTTAGATCTCTATGAAGTTGAATATTGGGGTTCAGCTTTGTAAAAACCTATTATTAGTTTATTATTATGTCAAAGTTAGATTACATGATTGCTTAAATACAGTTAACTTAAGGTGGGAATGAAATCCATGTAGTTTTGAAATTAAGTAAATTTAGTCCTACCTTAAAAAAAAAAAAAAAAAAAAAAAAAAACAACCTCTGAGTACCAACACAAATAATTAATTTGTACTTCTAGCATGTCTGGGAACACATCCAGGAGCCACAGACGTGTGTCAACTTGAAGTTAGTCCCTGTTGCTTCTGGTTTAATTACCTACTCTGACATGAATTTTTCCAATTACTCACGTTCTGGACGCTGATCCAGACACGCACTTCATCTATCTGACTGTTGTTAACACTTGGATGTTTCTCCAATCCTCACTCTCTCTCTTTCTCTCTGTCCATCAACTCCATGACTCTTTCAGGACACCATATCCATCACCAACTTCATCACTCTTGGTAAAAGCTATCTTGCACCTCTTTCTTTCTCACGTCAACACCTCTTCCATGTTCTTCTACCTCTAACTTTTCATTAGGTCTGTTCTGTTTCTGTGGGTTTGTGAATCTTTGTGTCGTTATGTTTGATGAAATGCCACAACCATCACATACTATAGAATTCCTCTGAACTGTAATGTAGAAAGCTGTTTTAATTTTTAGAATTTCAAAGATTGAGCTTTCTACAGCTAGTTCTGCGCTAACATGGAATGAAACCATATACATGTTCAATGTTCATAGAAAACTCACCATTGCCATGATTACCTACACTGTTGTTCTTTTAAATGCCATTTTCCTATTCAGTTGGTGCCTAGCTTATATATACAGTTCAAGTGACAGTTTATCTCTTCGTTAACAATGATGAAATTGCTTCTTCATTCTCTCTTGTTTGGCTGCAATGTTTCAGGCACCAAAGTAGCTGTTATGTGGATGCACTTGTTGCATGTCTATGTAATAAGAGAAACTTTAGTATTAATTCCTCTGAGCTGGTTATTAGAGAACCTAAGACCAATAGCTGTGCTTCAAATAACCCCTCTAGAAAATTGGGCTCACTTGGTGGTATGTTAAAATACACATCTGTTGAAACTTATTCAGTCCTTCAAGCAAGCTGCCTTCAACACTGGTTTAAAAACTGGCAAGCACTTAGGAGAAACAAATTGACAGCTAGCACTTTTGCTGCTGCTATTGGGTTTTGGCGTCGGCAAAGGGTCCAGCTGTGGTTAGAGAAGATTGGTGCTATCGAACCTTTCTCTGGAAACCTTGCCACCTGTTGGAGCAATATCAAAGAGGAGGATGCACTTGAAAGATACAAACTGATAACTGGAAATACCGTGGTTTTTCCTGAATTTCAGGTCTATGATGCACACCCAGAAGACAGCTGGCTAGCTGCTTCACCTGATGGTGTAATTGACAGTATGGTGCATGAGTTGCCTTCTTGTGGAGTACTGGAGATAAAGTGTCCATATTTTGATGGGGACATAAGTAAAGCTTTTCCTTGGTTTCGAGTTCCAATTCACTATATTCCTCAAACTCAGGGTTTAATGGAGATTCTAGGAAGGGATTGGATGGATTTTTATGTTTGGACTCCTAATGGTAGTAGCCTATTCAGGATATATCGTGATGCCGAGTATTGGGATTTAATGAAAATAGCACTATCTGATTTCTGGTGGAAGCATGTCTATCCAGCGAGAGAGTTGTATAGTAGTAATGTTATAACACATCCGCTATTTCAATTAAGATCAATGAGGCCTGCTCCTAGACATGAATTATGTAGAGATATTGTTTATAAAAGCAAACACATTGCTGCTAATTCTAAGTTGTTGATGCGGGAGATACATGGGAAACTGGTAAATTGATGCCTCCAGCTGTTAGAGAAGATTCATTAGAGTAGTAACAAACTCTATATGATAGATTACATGATATTTGAGTGGTGAGTGTGAATCAATATAGTTCATGAATAAATTGATTTTGCTGAAGAAGAATGACATTATGAATCTGTTGTGTTGATTTGCAGATTTAAGGAGTTGATTGTTAGATGTGATTATTTGAAGTTGGAGATTGGAGACTGGAGTGAGACAGGCTTAAAAGGTTATAGAACTATACAAAATTGAGAAATCTGATATTGAGTAAGAGGAGAGTTTGGCAACAAGTATACCTGTAATTCTGTTCAACCTTTTTTTTTTGTTTGTTTGTTCTTACAGGACATCTTGTATTCTATGAGATCTGTTGGATCTCTTTTCTATTAACAATAAAATCATCTGATACTTGGAGTTAAATGTTCATAATAGGATTTTACATGCCTTGAAATCCAGTTTGAGGTTGCAGGACTCTTTCCTTTTCTCTTCCTCTCTTTGATTTTCCCTAATATTAAGACCCTCTCTTCTCATAGTCAGTGTGACCCAGTTCTTTAGGTTCCGGCAAGGTGATTTCTTAGTTCTACTGAACTTGAATTGAAGCTTCAATTGTAATTTTGATCTTGATTGGTTGTTAATTTGGTTTTTCTTATTGCAATTTGCACTATCTATGAATGTTTGGAAGGTTCAAGTTTGTAGTTTTTGCTGGTAGTCTTGAATGTGTTTGTTAAGCTATGTTGTTATTTCATTTCTAGTGTTTGGAGTGAAAAGGTTCAAATTTTGTCAGGTGTTGTCTTTGGCATTTTCTGAAATAAGTAAAGGGTGCATTAAATAATAATCTGGGATTTAGAATATTACTGTTAATCTATAAAATTTGCAGTTTTTTCGTAAGTTTCTTGTTAAATTAAATAAATGAAAAATTAAAAGGGCATGAGCCCTGAGAAGTTATTTGTTTTGCTTTGCTGTTTTCATGCTGTTTACAAGCACAGTTTTAAGTTCATGCATTTGTGACAGATTTGTGGTGGCTGTTATCCATAGTGACTTGTGGCTGTAATTGCTCTTTGGATTCTCAGGTTATGGAGGATTCGGAGCAAAGGAAGAAACGGCTGAAAGAAATGCGCGTGCAAGCTGACCAAGCTGAAGTTTCTGGTGGCGGGGAAGGTTCTGTGGTGCCCGGTTTTCTCTCAAATCCCCTGATTGAAGCTCCTTCAACTATGCCATCATGGGATACATCATATGCTGCTCCAAGGTTTGACTATTATACTGATCCAGTGAGTGCCTTCTCATCTAAAAGGAACAATGCCAGTATCCAGGCTGCATCGGATAATTTTCCTCCAAAATTTGGTGGTCCTCCTATGGCACAATATTCATCACCACATCCAGGTACTGATATCTCTATCCATTACTGTTTACCAGATGTTGGTATCCTTTAATTTAAGATTTGTTACTAACTATCCAATCAGAATCTTGTAGATTCATGTAACATTAAGATAGTAAACCTGATTTACGCTGAATATTCTTATACTACATCCATGCATGCAGAATAAGGACTTCACAATCCCTCAACACCCTTTCCCTTCTGGCACTTTTTTAGCAAGTGGACTGATATTTTTTCCATCCAAATATTTAGTTTACATTGAATAAGTTATCAGAAGATTATTTGCATCAATTGAATATGATCTACTCTTTTAAAATTTGACTAAATTAAGAAGGAAGTCTAGTATTCCAAAGATTATGTTAACCATATCAGTTTAGCCTAAAGGACTTGGTTGAGTCCAATTTAGAAATTTAAATAATTTTCTGATGGTTCAAATGATGCAATCCCAATCTTTCAAGTACTAAAACTTCATATTACTCCTTAATGTATGAGAAGTTTCTCTGGTTTATTTTTATTAAAATAATGGTTGAATAAAGGTAGGCAGCATTGCTTTTTATGAGTAATTGTACTTTATGTCTTTAGTATTAACTACCTGGAATTTCTCTCGTGTACTCGGATCACTATCTAGATATACCGTTACCTTTTCCTCTCTGACAATTCTCATTCATTGACTGAAAATAACAGAATCAACAAATCCACAGATGGCTCCGCATCCCATTCAAGCATCGCCAGCAGCATATAGAAACCCAGTTTGGAGTGGACCTGGTGGACCTGCTCACTATAACTTTCCATTACATCCATCAAGTGGTGGTACGTATCCAAGTCCTAGATTTGAACCATCGGGTGGTCCATTATATAACACTGCCCAGGGCATAGCTCACCGGCCCAATTACAGTCCTAATCCTCCTTATCCAGGATACGTGAACAGTCCTAGGCCCAGTTACAGTCCCAACCCTTCTCCAGGATACAGGAACAGTCCTAGCCCTGGTCAAGGGCGAGGCAGGGGTTTCTGGCGTAACACTGGAAGCCCTCTTTCAGGATGGGGTAGTGGACAAGGACCGAATTTTCATGGTCATCGGTCCAACGAAAACCCAGCTTGTGGTCCAGATCGATTTTACAAGAGGTCCATGGTTGAAGATCCATGGGAGCATTTAGTTCCTATAATATGGAAGGCAAATGATGGATATTTAAACACTTCACGTATACCTCTGAATTCACAACCCTGGATTTCAAAAGCAACAAGTACAAAAGGGGAGGGATCATCTGCTGCTTCTGTCAAGTCCAGTTCTGAACCAAGCCTTGCTGAGTACTTGGCTTCTGCATTCAATGAAGCTGCCAATGATGCAGAAAATGTATGATGGTGACAGCTGATCGTTTCATGAAGGGCCCTTCATGATGTTACAGAGGGAATGAATTTCCAACCAGTGAAAACTGAATAAATTACAAGTCATTTCATAGATGAATGCCAAGGGAGTCAGCTGTTTGGTGTTACTGTTTCTACTGATACACCAAACTTCTGAGAAAATTTTAGGGATGTGTTCAGGTTACTTGGCACGGTTTGATCAGTTGACCTCTAATTAATTTTGTACTATCTGAAATGCACTGTAAATGTACTAGTGCAGATAAAAAGTCCATGCATAATTTGACTTAAAGTAGAAACTGCAAAAACTACAATCACATGTTGAGCACAGGTATGGGGTGAAATCACAGTTAGCATTTAATTGGCCGCTAGGGTATTATGGAAGTGCTTTTCAAATTACACTGACTATAATAACATCGCATTTGCACGTTTGACATTTTAGACCGCTGTTAATCTTTTGTATTACTATTACAAAGTAATATTATTTAGGCAAGCCAGAGACATATTGACGAATAGAATCATAGAAGTTATTTAGGAAAGCCCAGGCTGCCATGGGATTAAATAGCAGAGCGGTTGCTTTTCGCGCAATAGCGTTTATCTATATAGACTTTAAAACTCATTTTTCCAAGTGTAAAACCATTGTTTGGGAGGTTTTTGGGGGGTAAAACATTCTACAAAATGTTGTCTCCGTTTTGCTTCTAAATTGACGTTGATTATGTAGGTAAGGTTGATTTATTATTTAGGAAAGTGTTATAGTATTTCTATTTTCAGTCAATCATAGTCAATGTCTATATTTTCATATTGATGAATTTGATCTTCAAATTTTATAAAACTTGCAAAAAAAATTATGTTAGATTTTTACACGTAAATTTAGTACTTTTTTCTTAATAATTATTTAAACTGAACCAAATTGATCAATATAAAAATACATAGACCTAGACTACGTTTGATAATATAGATTAAAAACAAACTTTCCCTATTATTTATCATGATTCCTTAATTCTGTTTATTTTAAGTATTTGTGTAACAAATGATTTAATTTGTATCATAATATTTGAAATAACAGTCATCTCACTTTTCTAATTTTAGAACTGGCTTTAATGTTTTTGTTTCCTGACTGTTTTTTAATTTTTGGCCCTTGTAAATTAATTATTCTAATTTTAGTCTTGGTAAATTAGTGTTTTCTAATTTTGATTTCTATAAAAAAAAATCATCTTTAGTCTTCGAAAGTCTATATTTTTTCAATTTTAATCCTTTTTAAGATTCTAAATTATTCATTTATAGCCTCCATAAATTTATGTTTACAAGGATCAAAATTGAAAAAACACAAATTTATAGAAACAAAAATTGGAAAAAAAGAACTTCTAGGAATAAAAATGAAAAAAGAAAAAAATGCCAAAAAAAATAATTAAACCTTTAGAATTAGAATATGATAACCAATAATAGAATACGAAGAGAAATTTAAGCTAGAGTGCTTTGGTAAGTGATATGTGATAAATAAGAATTAATCATTATGCACCACTATCCAACAATTAGTCCACTGCACAATACGTAATCGAGACTTAAATGGTATAGGGACCTTGAACTACGTCCTCCATGAAGAACAAATGAACACTTGAAAAACCTGATATCTCTGGACAGTACCTATAACTCCCACAAAGCATTACAAACTTCTATCCAAGCTTCCAGTGCCATATAGACTTGGTGGACTCTGACCAAAACAAATTTTTAATGTAGAACATATCCATCCTCACTAAGATTTTTGCTCGCAACATATCTCGTCGCTGAAAGTGTGTATGAGCTGGTCTGCTAAGCTTGCTGGGTCATCAATCAATGCATCAACAAAAGCACTAACCACCCTTCTCTCTTGCTGAGTAGCCTTGAGGCTGAACCAAGTGAGAAACCTTACTCTGAAGATTTCATCTATGTGCCCTTGATGCTCTAACCATTTGACTACCCTAACGGAATACTCGTAATCGTTCTCCTTCGAGCGCTTCCTAGAATTCAAGCCAGGAATTTGCCTCATTTCATAGGATTTAGAAGGTGTTGAAGGCGAAACTGCAGCAAGATTTTTATATGAAAAAGGCTCTACTGGTTGAGGCTTGGAGAGGAACTCTTCAAACCTGTTCCTGATGTTCAAAATGATGTGTTTCTTCCCGGGACGTTCTCTGGATGATAACTTCATTTTGGAGTTGGCAGATTCTGTGGGATGAATTTCAGCAGTTATTCGGTCCTGTGCACACATGTCCACTCCTGTACCTGAGGGTCTTTGAGGGGACCATCTAAATCGATTCCCACCACAATTAATAACTTTTGAAGGATTAGTTGGTTCACAAGGTGTCACCCATTTAGCTTCTGCAGCACCCAAAATCCCTGTGCTGCTGAATAGAGAAGCCTTGCAAAAGTATTCAGTTGAAGGATGGAGGTTTTCTAACTTGAATCTTTTCTCAGGCCTCAAGACAATGAAGGTGGGTTGTTCAGGGTAGTCCATTGTTGATAATCGGTGCCAAAGCCTGCAGCCTAGAAAGTTCTTCAAAAGTTTGTCTTTGTACTCTAGCACAATAACCACTGATGTAGGAAGACACTCTTCAAAACGAATTGAGCAAGCTGCCAAAATAAGTTACAAGAAAAGCCTAATCAGTGTGGGTAAATAGAAAAACATAATTAATTTAAAACTGTACAGGAAAAAACATAATAAAATCAGTGTTTTCGGTTGATGATACTCCCCCCACCCCGTTAGAATTCAAGCAGAGGAAGGATTGTGAAGCATATGAAAATAAGAACAAAAACTGTTTATAATAGTTTGTCAGAATAGTACTTCTTTTCATTATATCCCTTTTTTTTTCTACGGAAAATTAAGGTGAAAGGGAAATAAATATAAGCCAAAACAACATTGTTTAATGGTTTGATTAATTTACTTTAATGTCTTAAACATACAAACATAAAACTATAGAAACATTGCAATCTCATATTCATCCCAATAATTATGCTTAACATGGGACCCGACTTGGAATGTGTAAACTATTTAATCTACATATCTGTTATATGCACAAGTTGAAGAAAAAGTAAAATTATTTAGTTCCAAACTACATTCCTCCAAATTTCATTTCTGCCATTTTTGAAGTAGCTTTATTAAGCCTTTGTTGAGTCACATACTAAAAAATTAAAATGCTATTCTAGAACCAAAATTTTGAGACTAACCTAGTACTTCATCTAGACTCGAATATAAGCAAAAAAAAAATCATGTATAGTGGTCTGAAATATAAACAAATCTTAACTAATTCCACCCTATATACTGAAACCATCCCCAAAATACCCTTTATTTAATTCAGATTCTATTTTCGATTACCTTTTTTAATCTCGTGATATCAACTACATTGCCTTCAAAATGGAGAACATACCCATTTGAAACAAGTTTCTATAAAATTTAAGTTCCATCAATTAGCATGAGGGGTAGTTTATGGATCGAAGTCCATTTTTAAACGAGATTCAGAAAATTAAATTAACTAGCATTCTTGATCAACATAAATTAATTTTTTTGCTTATATTTGAGTTCAAAGGGAGCATTTATTAGCTATAACATTGGATAAAAGATATCAGGGCTGTTTGCACTTAGACAACTTCTGTACTAAAGTGTATTTAGCACGAATATCCAGATAATTTCTGGTTCTTCATTGCATTTAGAAAGTTCAATCAGCTGACCTTTAAAATAAATAATAGAAAGCTTACTCGGTGCATCTTTGTTTTCCACACAAATAGAGAAAAGGACAGAAAACTTTGAATCAAAACATTCAAGTGCAGCAGTGCACAATCTCTGAACCTCAGCACCACATGAAAGCCTGCTCACAATTCCACGCGTCATACTAGCATATAGTGATCCCACTTCATTCTCCAGTAATTTGAGAGCAGTTTCTACAATTTTCTGCACTTCCTTGTAGACTTCTGTTCCTACAAGAATTCTGTGGGCCAGGGATATTCGCAAAGAGAGTATATCCGTTCTTCTTGCTTCTTTGGCAACCAACAATTGCTTTCGCCATGTCCTGTAAATATCCAAACATCGATTCATAATGACTCTTATAATAACACTTCTTTTGTGCATAAGTTTTCCCAATAACATGTGAACAGATGACAAGTAATTAATGGGGATTTTGAGTGAGTTATACACATGAATGTATGAGTGTACGACTGTATGTAACTATCTATGCTCATTTTACTTTTGCAAGCATGCATAAGTATATAACCTACTTACCTCATTAGTTCATTAATTTTTCCACAGGAAACACAACAGAAGGTTCCATCCAACTTAATACCACCACAACTACCCTTCAAAATGCCAGACATTTGATTACTCAAAGCACATTGCAAATGACAGGACATTCCACATGACTCCTCATTGGGAAGATCAGAGCTGCAGGTCAACCACAAACTAGGATCCTTGTTATCATCATAATGATGACATATACAACAAGCACATCTCTTGCAAAAAGAATCTTCTGGATTCAATGTAGCTTTGCACGCAACATTTTGACACAAAAAGATTTTCACTGTTTCTTTACTGTTCCCTAGAGGAGCATGATGTAAATCCTGAGATGCAGGTTTCTTTGTCCTTTTAGTTCCAATGCAACTTTTGGCAGGAGATTGAGCAGGCGTATTTCCATTGATGTGCAAGTTGGAGTTCTTAGAAATTATCTTCATAAGATGTTCTATCATTTGACTCTTGGTATATCCTGTGTACTTCCTCTCTTTGCCTAATTCAGCACAGATTATTTCTAGAAGTTCCCTACGTGTAAATGACTGAAGCATACTTGAGGCATCTTTTGACTGTCGAGCAATCTCATGGACTAGTCTTTGCTTGTCCGGCAAACTCAGCATACCACATTTTGAAGGGTCAAGAAGAAAACCTGTAATTAAACAGCATTCTTAGGTTGAACTTCACTACCTCTCTAAAGTGCAAATAAATGAAATTCAACCCTGAATTGAAATATTTTAACAAATTTACAATGTTTAGACTGTCCTCTTGCGAATTAAACACAGTATTTATCACCTGCCAAGAATATCTAATACATTTACTAAAAGAAAAGATGACAATGAAATTTGTGTGTTTGTCACTATATGGAGAAGGTGCAAGCCAGAAAATAAATTAACTATTATACTTTTGTTAACATATAGTTTGTCAAACCAAGCATTAATTCAAAATAATGTAACTAACAATAACCTGTTAAAATTTTGAGTCCTCACATCCTGAATATTACCAAACTGAATTCTCATTCGCATTAACCTTTAATACGATTTCATCCACTTCAATTCCAGTGCACATTTGCATTATTATTATGAATTACAGTACATCCAGCTAAACACACTTCATTTATATTTCTTAATTCCTAATTTTTCATGTAATGAGCAGGGCACCAACACGGTGGCAGGCATAAAAAACACACATTTTTCCTTTGGAAGTGAAGGAGGTGCCATAAGAATCTAATCCTCACAGAAAGGACAAAAGAATAACAACAGTCACAGATCAATATATTTTCTACTTTTTTCCAAAAGAAAAGATATGCACTTTGAAGAGCAATGATTGAAATTACTCTGGACAACCCTACATAAACTGCATTAAAAATTTCACGATTAAAATTTCAAGTTCCAAAATTGTCAAGTAATATCAGTGAAACTTGGAGCTAGCAACAAAACTATTCAGTGGAGAAATTTGTGATTCATACATCAAAGGGATTCACTAGAGGCAAAATATGAGACATGCATACATACATAATGAATTACAAATATCACAAAACCTAATGAGAAAATTTGGATGATGCTCACGGCAATGATTGCAAAACCACCTAGCTGGTTTCAGGGTTTTATTCACATATGTTAAACCTTAATTTCTTCATGTTGGGGTAGTAAATATCCAAACCACATATCCCAGAACCACCATTAGGGGTTAGCAAAATACTTTTATATTTTTGGAAAACAAAATGAGGAAAGTAGATTTTTTTTTTATATGACTATTCAGTCAAGTGTAGCATGAAAAAAAAAAAAAAAAAAAAAAAAAAAAAACACACATCTTTGTTATAAATTTCCTATTTTTCCAACAAATATGTGTTTTGTGTGATGAAACAAACAGGAAGGTGAAAAACAAAAAGTACCAAAGCAATGCCATAACAATAATGCAAATGACAAAAAAAATATAAACTTTAATAACCTACATTGTGAACCCACGATTTAATAAAGGGGGATAAGAGAGAAAACAAAGCCAAAAAAAACGTTCAAGTTCATTGTTTTTCTTCTTTTACATGCTAAAAAAAACGTTAACCCCAGATAGTGAAACACCAAGAGAGAGAGAGAGAGAGAGAGAGAGAGAGAGAGAGAGAGAGAGAGAGAGAGAGAGAGAGAGAGAGAAAAGTGACCTGAGTAGGTGGAGTTGGTTCCCAGAAAAGCACAACCCTTGTTCTCTTCTTCGTTCATGATTCTCACACTCACACACAAGAAGTTTCAGTTTTATCTCAGACTCTGTAGCAGCATTGCTGATCTATTGCTATTGCCATTGCAGAGAGAGAGAGAGAGAAGGAGTGGCATGTAATTGAGCATTGAATGCTAGGATACAAAATTTATGCTATGACGAGTGATTTGGTATAACGTAATTCCCGAAAACTGAAAAGGAAAACTCTGAACAAGAGTGCCAAAAAAACCAAATAATAAAGCGTTTTGGTTAACAATACTTGATTTTTAGATTAGAAAATAACCTCAGTTCACGAAAAAAAAAAGTTTTTTGGTTATGCAAGATTGGCTGTCTATACTTTAGTTTCGTTTTTAAAATTTGATATTATTTATAATGATTTTTAATGAAATTAGATTCAATATGTTTTAAGAACATTTTTAGTTTATGTTTTAAGTCATCTTAATCTAATTTCATTTTTGTGAAATCTTAACCTAATTCAGTGTCATATATTTTATTAAAATATATTTTAAAATAATCATGTATTAATCTAACATAAAATGTATTTGATAAGATATTTCAACTAGTTTTTATTTTTTTTAACATGTGTTTGTTAAAATATTTTAACTAATTTTAATTTTTTTATTAGTTAAAAAATTAGTTGATTGACGGATAAACGAATTTTTTTAGTATTTCTTAAATTTTTTTATATGTTACTTAAAAGTAACGTGTTTTAAAAAGTTATTCTCTAATTTTTTATATTTTTTTAATATTTTCTATTTAAGATAAATTTATCAAATATTTATAAATTATAATTCAAAAACATTAATTTCGAGCTTTCAACTCATTTTGTCCAAAGTCATAGTTGGCTTCAAGAAAGAAAAAAAAGTTCTACATACTTGATTGGTAGTTGATTTTTTTAAACGTGGTGACAAATAAAGTTCAACATAGTTGATTGGTAGTTGATTTTTTTAAACGTGGTGACAAAAATTTAATTCAGTGACCATGCGTATCGAATAAATTTTGTTAAAAAAGATAAAACCTATTCTAAGGATCTCTAGTGATTATGCTGGGAACATAGCATTCTAATGTTTGTTTGGAGGAGTTTTAAAAACAATATTTCTGGGTATATCCATTTCTAGAAAAGTAATTACAGTATGATTTGCTTCATTTTTTATTTCTATGGTGAGGGAAGAATAAATTGGATCTCATGGAAATGTGAGAAGTTATTTTTTAATCCACTTATAAGTTAACAAAATTATTTTAACTCTTATTTTTCATTTCAATTATTTTAAAATTAAAAAATGTTCCTAAGTTAAAATCTAACCAAACAATTTTTTAAATATTTCCTAGAATAATATTCACAGCAACAATATTCCTAAAAATATCTAAAAATATGATTCCTATAGTAGAGGCTAATCCAAAATAAAAATTAAACCAAATAAAAAAAATTGGATTTGTTTAAATGATTTTGTGATCCAATTTGATTCGTTGAATTAAATCATAATACTTATATTATTTTATAAGGTTATGTGTGAATTTCACAAATTTTTATAAGGTTATGTATATGAAACTTATATAATTTATTTTATTTTTTTTTAGATCACTTTTTTATAATACGTTTTGTTTAAAAATAGATGAAGTTTGAATTATTTTTTTTATTGAATGTTTAGCTTATTACAAATTTTATAGATTGTTATTAGAATTTTTTTTATAATTTGATTTAAAAGATGAAAATAAAGTATATAAAATTTTAATAAAAAATGTTGATAAAAACTGCAAAATCAATCCAAAACAAATTGTAAAATATTAATTTGACTCATTTAATTTAACTAAACTGCATATAATTTTTATATATATGTGGTGATGAGATGACTTCTATACAGTATAAAAACTACATTTTGCTGGTTACGTGTCAACTTCTGGTGCTTTGGATCTTTGGTCCCCAGGTTCCCGTTGCTTTGCAGGTTCGGCAGCTTGTTTTCAGTTTCTCTGAGGTTCGGATTTTCCACTCCTCAGGTTCGGATTCTCCACTGCAGCTTTCAACAACTCTCTCAACAACTCTCTCAGTCTCTCTCTCACAAAAACACAAGCTTTGTCAGTAGTTGGTGGTGGGGTTCTGCCAAGCAGACATACATTGGTCGCAGTGCTGATTTATCACTATTTTTAAGCTATGAACACTCCAATTCATGCCCCTTCATCATCA
>PYAF01005509.1:8457-31352 GCA_007407185.1 Glycine tomentella
TGTGCATCTGTGCTTGAGAATCTGTGCTATGACTGTGATTAGATCTGTTGGCCAACGGATAGATATGGACCTCCCTAGGAGATGGTTTCCTCCTAGTATGGTTGGCTCATGGGTGATGATGATCCCGGGGTGATGATGATCCCCTAGACCAAGGGAATAGTAGATGGCGATTCCTGCTATTCTTGGAGGTACCATATACATGCATCCATGCTAAGGTAGCACCCAATGGGATGACACGGGTGTGAGTTTCCGGTATCACACTGAGGATGGATGCTGATGATGATGCATCCTGGCGTTGATGATGATACGCCATTGCTTGACTTGTTTGGATGCTTAATATGTTGTTATGAGGACCTGATATGCTAGGCTGGTAGGCCATTTGTGGGTATGCCTGATGAATGTGTTATGGAAGTGGGCCAGGGTGGAGGAAAGTCCTCCAAGGACCCTGAGCTTACTGAGATGAATATCTCACCTCGTGTGGGGCTTATGATTTCAGGTGATTCTTTTGGGAGAGAAGAACAGACGCAGGGCAGGAGGCCCTAGAGATGACATGCTGCTGACTGGGAAGCAGCAAGGAGAGCTGCGAGCTCTTTTTGGCTTTGTTTCTGTTTTGTTCCCTTGATAGGGATGGGGTGTATGTACCCTATGACGTGTATAGTTCTGTATACCCCTTGTGAGGGCTGATATATATTTGATGAACAGAACTATTGATGTATATTATATGATTCTCCTGAGCTTATATTGGATGTTTTTCAGTTATCTGCTTATCTGAATAAGAAATCTGTCTATATGTGTATTGCATGAGATAAACTGGACCAGCAGGGGTATGATATGGTTTTGTATGTGTGTGTGTTTGTGATATGTTGGGTTTCCATACATAATGAATCAGGAAAATCGATCCTGTGCTTCCGCTAAGTTTTAAATGAATGTTTTAAGCGCTAACTGATATCATAATAATAACGCACTGGAGGCCTACGGGGTGTTACACTAACATTGTTCCTTGGACTTCAAATAAAGCAAATGAAGAATGGAACCTTTCTAAATCAATCCAAATATTGTCTTCAAATCATCAAGAAATTTGAGATGGAGAAAAGCAAGGATGCTGCAACTCCCATGGCTACATCAACATATCTTGATTCAGATGAAAGTGGAAAGAAAGTTGATGAGTCTAAGTTCAGAGGAATGATTAGATCCTTGCTCTACTTGACAGCTAGTAGACCTGATATAATGTTAAGTGTTTGCTTATGTGCAAGATATCAAGCAAATCCTAAAGAGTCTCATCTTACTGCTGTCAAAAGGATCCTCAGATATCTCAAAGCTACACCTAGAGTTGGTCTTTGGTATCCTAAAGGTGCTTCTATCAATATTGTTGGATATTCTAATTCTGATTTTGCAGGTTACAAATTAGATAGAAAAAGCACAAGTGGCACTTGTTATCTTCTAGGAAGTTCATTGATCTCATGGCATTGCAAGAAATAATCTTGTGTGGCATTATCTACTGCTGAAGATGAATATATCTCAGCTGGAAGTTGTTGTGCACAAAGCTTGTGGCTTAAACAACAAATGCAAGATTATGGAGTAGAACTGAATGAGATTCCTCTGCTATGTGATAACACAAGTGCCATAAACATATCAAAGAATCCAATTATGCACTCAAGGACAAAGCATATTGAGATCAGACATCATTTCCTCAGGGATCAGGTTCAAAAAGGTAACATAAAGGTAGAATTCATTGACACCAATAACCAACTTGCTGATATTTTCACAAAACCACTATCAAGGAATAGATTTTATACACTTAGAAACATGCTAGGGATTCTTGATGAAAGTAACATTATCTAGCTTGTTCTATATGTGTTTTGTGTGATGAATTAAAGCCATATATGTCACAAAATGAATGATTGCTTAGAACTTTGATAAAAAGCTGCTAAATGCTCCATATCTATTGAATTGACTGTAATAATCAATTAAAGCACGGATTAATCGATTAAAATCATTAAAAATCACATCCTGTATGAAAAATGTGCTCATGTAATCGATTACACACATATGGTAATCGATTATTCTTCGTATAACCAAAATTCACCTATCTCTGGAATAATTGATTACACATCAGGATAATTGATTACATTGATCAAAATTCTGTGATTGAATGCATGTCTCACTGTGATAATCGATTACTTAAGTATTGTAATCGATCACCTTCATCGTTAAAAGAAATTGTCCCTCTGGAATAATCGATTACCACTCGGGATAATCAATTACTTATGCTCAGTTACATGTATAATTCATGAAATTTGTCAAATAATCGATTACTGCATGATAATTGATTACTGGTTGTCTTCTACCTCTGACCAAGATAGATCTAATCGATTACTTTAAAGAAATAATCGATTACTGTGTTTTATCAGTGGCTTATTTGCTCTGGAATAATCGATTACTTAAACGAAATAATCGATTATTCATACTGTTGAACGTAATCTGACAGGTTTTTATGGGAAATTTAACTGCCCAATCCGTTTTAAAACGAACCCAATGTCATTAAACTGTCACCAACAACTATATTTTTGAAATTATGGACGTTTTAGGGTCTCATTAGTGCCTATAAATAGTGGATTACTAGCCTAAATGTCCCTGCACCTTATCTACTTCCTTATTTCTGAAATTTTTGTGCTTTTCTGAGTATTGCTTGTGTTTCTTTCTCTCTACCCTTAACCATGTCAAACCCAACACCAAAAAGAGTTAGAACCTTCAAGAGAAAAGCTGGTGAGTCATCCTCTAACCCACCTCCTCCTCAACCAACCAATAGGCTTGACTTGTGGTTCTCCACAGAGTCAGATAAAATCAACTACCAGCAATTCAGTGCCACTAAGCTTGTGGCTTCTCCCAAGTATCTTGAACTTGATTGGTTCATTTGGGAGGGATTCCAGTTTCCTGCCTTCCTTGAAGTCCAAGAACTGAGAAGGTTCTTAGAGATGAAGGGTACTTTCTACCCTGATTTAGTTAAAGTTTTCTATACTTGCTTGAAAGGGTCAATGCAAGGGGCCATTAAATCCAAAGTTAAGGGTGTTGAGATGATAATAACTCCAGAAATTTGGGAATCTATGGTTGGGGTTGTATGTGAGGGTGCTAGAAGATTTGAAGAGGAACCTGAGGGCTATAGTAAGATGGACACCTATAGAGAAATGCTTCATGATCATCACATGAGGCTAAGGAATAGGCTGGGTACAGGACCAATGACTGCTGAGGATAGGCTCCTTCATTACATAATCACTTATGTCATAACCCCTTGAGGTACAAACCATGCCCAAGCAACTGATGAAGACCTCCAATTGGTCTATGGGCTGAAGAACAATATACCCATGAATTAGGTGCTTATCTTTGAGGAAATCATGCTCAAATCAAAGAGGCTTGTGAACTACCCATTCCCCTATCCTGTCTTTGTCTCTAGGCTGATTGATCACTTCAACATTGATGTTGAAAATGAAGTGATTGACAACCCAAATGCCTCCAACAGTTTGATCAAGGGAAAACATCTAACTAAGATGGGGATGAGGAAGACACCAATTGGCTGGGTGATGGCCAACCAACAAGGTGTTGTTGCTGATGTGGAGCAAGTGGTGGCTGATTCAGAAGAGGAAGAGCCTCAACAACAACCACAGCCTGTGTATTCTAAGTTTGAATCATTAATGATTCAAAAGATGGACAGCATGCTCAAGCTTCAAGAGGATTTCAAGGCTGAGACTCATGAAGCCTTGGAAGAGATTAGGGAAAGGCTTGAATCAATTGAGGCCAACACGAATGATAATGCCTCACCTAAAATTTAGGATTGTTTAGATTTTTATTTTTTTTATGCTTCCTTGTTATGTGTTAAGTATGTTTAATTATGCTTTATATTTCACTATGTACTGCCTCACATGATCTTAATTTTAATGAAATATGTATTACCAGTCAATTATCCATTGTGCTTACATTACTTTTGACTTTTAACAAGCCAAATAGGGGGAGAATTGATTAAGGGGGACCTATTTAGAAAGCACTCTGTTTGCCCCTATTTTTGGTTCAGTTTTTGGCCAAAATTTTGATGTGAATGTATGCTGGAATTTAGGGGGAGTAACTGTGAAAAAAGGAATCTAATAAGTTGATATAAAGTTTAATTGAAGTTTCATGATTCATAAATACCTTAACACTTGTTTCTTGGCAAAAGGCATTTGAAATTTTTTACAGGTTTATAAGCTTGAAGTTCATCAATGAAAATCTCAATTAATCTCCAAGTTCCAGTGCTTAATCAAATTGATGATTTGGCATGTTTAAAGCCAAAAAGGGGTAGATTGTTGATTCAAGAGGAGTCATGAGAGGATGAACAAAGGAATCAAGCTTTAGTATTTTGTGCTTTCAACATGCCTCATTGGAAAAGTGCTAAAGAAGTTATGAAGATCAATTTGATTCATGTACAAGGGAAGATGTGTTATCTGATAATCCAATGAGCATATCATGCATAATCATTCATCTAGGATTGTTAGATTGAAGGTCTAAGTAAAAGCAATTAACAAGTAAGGCATTTTAAAATCAAAGTTTTTGGAAAAATGAAGTTTTCCTGTTTTAATTGATTACAGATATGTTGGCATTGATTATTTTGTTCTTCGTGCCTTCTGGAAAACAAATCAAGAACAATGTAATCGATTACATATCGAATTAATCGATTACCTAGGCTAAAATTGAAAAATCATACTGTATGTCTTAATCGATTACAAAAGTTCGTAATCGATTACATATCATGCCTATTGCTAACATGTTCTGCTGATTTAATCGATTACACATCGTTTTAATCGATTACATAGTTCATTTAAAAATATTGGTATGTCTGTCTTAATCGATTACCAAATTCTGTAATCGATTACTCAGTGCATTTGGAAAATCATGAGTGTCTGATTTAATCGATTACGTGACGGAATAATCGATTACAATGTTCATAGCTCAAACCCAGAACATATCAGGAGCATTTTAATCGATTACATTCTTGATTTAATCGATTACAAATGCGAAATAATCGATTACAGGAGCGTGTTTAATCGATTATTTTTAGTTGGAAAGCTGTTATAAATAGAACCCATTGCTTTGTGTTTTTGTAACTTGAGAATTTCGAAATCTGAGCAATCACAAACACTCATAAGCTTTCATTAGTGTATTTCTGAGTTTCAAAAAGCTTTTTAGACTTCACAAATTCGTATGGTTTTTTGATTTGAAGAGTGAACCATCATTGAGTCTCAAAGCTTAAGGAAAGGGATGCATTGAGTCTGTAATCTTTCTTTCAACCTGGTGAATTATTCATATGCATTGTGTTCTTTTTATCAAGTGAAATCTTTCCTTATTCTTTGAGGGTGTCAATCTTTTAATTGATTTCTGTAGAGATTGACTTATTGTAAATTGGTTTCTTGCATGATATCTAGAGGTAGTGTTTCTCTAGGGGTTGCTGAGTAGTGTTCTCAGTTTGGGTTTGGTCTCTAAGGGTCTAATAGTGTTTTAGACTTCTGAACTTTATCTAAGGTTGATAAAGAGAGGCTTGTAATATCTTGTAAGAATATTATTGCAATAGTGGAACTCTACTCTAGTGTTGAGTAGAAGAACTAGATGTAGCTTCATAGTGTTTGAAGTGAACCAGTATAAAATCTGTGGCTGATCTTTATTTTAATCTCTTCATCTCTTTATTGCTTTGGTTTGTGAATCAAATTATTTGCACAGAAAGATTTCAGTTGTCTATTGATTTTCTTGAATGAAAAATTTGATTGAATATAAGATTCTTGGTTTCAAAACAATTATTAAAAGTGATAAAGATCCTGTGGAAACTCTGATTGTAAAAATTTTTAAATACCAAGGTTCAACCAATTCACCCCCTCTGTTGGTTGTATTGAAGTATTCTATTCATTTTCACTCTCCAACTCTTGAACCATATGCTTGTTGTTGAACTTCCTTGAAAATGTTATTACTTTGAAATTTTTCAGTTTGTTGTCATGTCCTGAATCTATGTTCTAAGTTATTTTCCTTGATTTTTTATGCCAAAAATGAGTTCTTTGCATGTTAAAACATAGAGTTAGCCATAAACTTCACTTAAATCAGAGTTTCCTAGTAAAATGAAAAAATCTGTCATGAATTTGGACTGAGACTTACAACAGTATGGACTATTTTTATTAAAGTTTTGACCTCAAAAATGATTTTTTTAGGGTTTTAAAATGTAGGGTAGCATATCAGATTTGTGAAAATCCGACTCTCGGGGAACCGAGAACACTAAAATAAGTTAGGAGCAAAACTTTGAAAAACCAAGTGACAGGGTTATTTTAGACAGTAGATAGCTTAACTTGGAATCCACACCTCCATAATAAATTATCTTAGAATTATTTTTCTTCAGGAACTGCTGATTTATTTTCTATTGTATGGCTAAGATATCAACAAGATTTGATGACCGATGCATGTTATGAAATTGTGATGATTCTCTATTGAAAAAATTACTAAAATGCATGCTTGTATTTTATTATGATTATTGAATGATAAGACCGGAAAAGTGTGAACTCCAGCAATTATATATGTGGCATGTGAATGTATTTTCTATTATATACATATATATATATATATGTTTGCATATTTTCATTTTTATCTGTACGCGTTGTGGTTTGGGTTCAGGGGGTGTTCGACCCTTGGCAAATTGTTTGTTATATTTGCTTAGATTGTTATAATTAGAACCGTTATGTTGTTTGTTTGTTTATGTGACAAGTGGTTTCTACCGCTTAAGGGATCATGACTGGTTCCCTGAGAGTAATATGTAGGCCCGAGCCTCGTCTCTCTTTCTTGTTTGCTTGATTGTACACATTTGTTGATGTATATGGTATGAGGGTTGTGCACGCAATGTGGTGGCAAGATTCAAGAGGATTGGACAGAGAGTAAAAGAACCAATGGTTCTATTTTCTTCTGTGAGAAGGTGAGATTGTGTTGAGAAAGTGAATGATGGACAGAGATACACTAGGGTGTAGTGGGCGGAAAGGTTCGAAGAACCTAGGGGAATTAGCGAGTGGTGATTACCCAACATTTGATGCACTTATTTAGCCCGAGTAACTCACAGGCCTCACTTTGCTACTTTTGATGGGCTCCAAGACTATGCTTTTTGAGTTGGGAGACGAAGGGTTAGTGTACGATGTATCTATATGTAGTGATCGCTCCTAACTATCATTCACATGATTTTGTAAGACCATCAAGAACTGGGAGGATTGATGGCAGTGATTGGGCCCTGTAGTGAAATAAGTGTGATAGTTACACGCTTAGGATGCAAGAGTGTTGTTTGTTTAGGAGAGTCCGAATCCCTTTCTGTTTTGTCAGCTGATCTTACGAGCTTTCATAAAAAATGATTAATCACTTCGTGCTGACCTGTTGCCAATAAACTTTCCGGCCTTATATGAGAATGGAAAACTAGATAATTTTCTGCATCGGTGGATGAAGTATAGGGCTTTTGTACGATACCTATAGAGTTTATTACACCGACCTCATGCATCCAATGAGGAGAGTGTTGGGACATACTTATGGTCGTGTACACTTATGGATGATGCGACCTACTTCATTCGGTTGACCGCCTTCGAGAAAAATAGAACCCAAGCGGTCTAAGCCCCGAGACAAAAATGATTACATAGATTGTATGTTTTTGTTTTGTTTTGCTTTTGCCTATTGTTTGTGGCATTTAAGGAGTGGTGGACTCACTCTTGCAACCACCATTTCAGGGGGAGGTCATACAGCATCCATAGAGGATGTTCACTTGGATCAGTAGCTACAGTTACAACTACACGGTGGAGGAAGAAGCGTGCCTCCACGCGCACTTTGGTTACATTCTGCTCCACTTTTTGTTGTTAGAAGAGCCTCGGATACCACCGATTACCGTAGATGCACACACTACATATCACTTGTAGGTCTTGGGTAGTGATTGTTCTGAGTGTAGGATTGTTTCCCCTTTTTATGTATATTGGGGTAGGAAGATTTCTATACTCAGTGTTGTAATATTTTGTTGTATTAAACATTTTGGTGATACTGTGTAATATTTTGAGGGGCAATGAATATTTTATTTTCCTTTTAACAGCTGCAATGACTTTGGTACATCTATGTTTATATCTTATGGGCTACAAAGGGTCCTTATGTATGATTACGTATTTCTTTCAGTTTATCAGTATTTTGTTTTGTGCAAGTTAATTATTTAAGTTTTTTATAGCGTTGTGTAAAGGTGAAAGAAAAATGACAACAACTTTCAAAATAGTTTTAAATAGAAAACATGTTTTGACAATACCCTTTATTCATGAGCATTTTAATTATACATTCATGTTTTGATCAAGTGCAATATATATATATATATATATATATGTTACATGTTTCTTCTTTTCTCAGAAAAAAATAATTTGAGATATTTTATCAACGTAGAAATGGAAACTAGATTTAATGACACGTATTCGACAATATTTATTATTTATACAATTTTTAAGCAATATTTTAGAAGAAAAAAAAAGATTTTAAGGTATTACAAGTAGTTTGAATGAAAGGAATCTACTTGGTGAAGGTGATTATACTGGTATTTATAATGGTGAATAGGTCGAATGTTTGGTGGTTTAATATCGTCATCCTACTATATTTATTCAGAGGAGTGGTTAGGATAGTAGGTCATGTTAAGTTGTCTCTTATACATTAGGTTTATTCCTATGTTAAGGGTAGTTAAATAATTTGATGCAGGTGCTCATTGGATTTTTGGATACATAAGTGTATGGTTTTGAGTGAGCTAGTAATCTAAATATTAAGTATTCAAACAAAGAGTTGGTTCATTGGTCAATAGTTCAATAAAGTGGTTGGTCCTAAACATGGTAGTCCAAATGTAAGCCTTATCTAGAACGGTTACATTTAAAAAATTAAATTTTAAAACTGAAAACAATAGGAATACCCACGATAACCAAGACGGGTGAATTGGTTTAAACTTTGTCTTTTAAAATTTATTTATCAAATCAGAGTTGAAGGATCTTAATCACTTTTAAACCAAGAATGTTTTACTCAATCAAATTACTCAACTCAAGAAACCAATAGCTTAAAACAGAACTTGTTGGGTAATGACAATGAAACCAAGAACAAATGAACAAGATGACTTGTAGAGATCGAGATAAAGAAAATCAACACAAGCAATTTATACTCGTTCACTTCACAAAAGAAGTTACATCCAGTTTCTTCTAATCAACACTAGATTAGAGTTCCACTATTATAAATTTCTGTTCTTACAAGCTTTACAACAACTTCTCTTTATCAACACTAGATAAAGAATAGAAATCTAAAACCTATTAGACTTCTAATTAACAAGAACCAGAGAACACTACTCTGTTCTTACCTAGAGAACACTACTCTAGCCAAAGCTTCAAGAACCCACTTACAATAACATCAAATAACAGAAATTCCAAAATGAAATTACAATCAAAGATTATGGAGAGAAACAACCTGATGATCCAATGAATGTGAATGCATATGAATTACCAATCAAGGTTGAATAGCAGAAAACAAAATTTCAGAACATGCTCTCCATTAAACTCTTGAAGTTTCTTGCCCAAAAATCATTCAAAGCTCCTAATGATTAAAGAGTGGGACAAGAAGTTAGTAAATCCAGAAAATCACTTTCAAACTCTTAAAAGGCTTGTGTATGCTCAGAAAATACGAAGTGTTCAAGTCAAAAAACAAGCCAAGCCTTCCTTCTATTTATAATAGAATTTTGTAACAACCTGTAATCGATTACACATGCCAAATAATCGATTAAAATGCATATGTAATCGATTAAATCGTCACTTAATCGATTAAAGTGTCCAAGGCACATTCTGGGTTTCAACAATGAACAAAATAATCGATTAAACCGAGCTGTAATCGATTAAATCAGAAAAGTGTTATTTTAGAAAATAGCCTGTGTAATTGATTATGAATTTCAGTAATCGATTAAAGCAGCAAAGCAAGCTTTTTCCAATGGCCTATGTAATTGATTACGAATAATGGTAATCGATTATCACAACAAGGCACAAAATACATTTTACACTATGTAATCGATTACAAGAAATGTGTAATCAATTAAAACATTCACCAAAGCTTTCCAGTTTCAAATACGAGCCATATAATTGATTAATCCGATGTGTAATCGATTAAAATGTTCATAAAAGCTTTTCCAGTTTTAAACATGAACTGAATAATCGATTAATCTGCTATATAATCGATTAAAACAGTAAAATTATATTTTTCCAAAAACATTACTCAATTAAATCCTTTTTCAAATAGTGAGTAGCTTTGATGTTTTAATGAAAATCATTTAAGCATGTTAATGAGTATGTGAATGCAATGCAAGGATCAAAAGATTGTCTTCTCCTACACTTCATTTGAATTACAATATTCAAGGCATGTGAAAAGTTCAAAACAATCTTCTAAGTCATAGGCTTCATTCTTCATGTTGCTCCCCCTATCCAACAAAAAATTGTATCAATATCAAGCAAAAAGTACCAAAAAATAATTTCAAAAAAGAAAAAATGTTAGCTAAAAAAACATACAAAACTTAAAGAAGGTGTATGAATAAATGGTGACGCCTAGTGTGGGAAAGGTAAGTAGGTTTCCAATCATGGGTAAAGGCTTTTGGATCATAATTTTTAAAAAAAAATTGAATTAAAGGATCAAATCTTTTCTCTTTTCCCTTTTTGTTTCTCTCTTCCCTCATTTACTCTTTTTTCTCTTTCCTCTTTTATCGCCTCTCCTTCTCCCCCTTTGTGCTTCTACCCAAGGAATTCAGCCACAATGGTAGTGTTGCAAACATGGGGGTTTGCCCATAGCTATCATATATTCTTGAACACGAAGTCGCCAATGTATTTGAGTGTGTTGACTTGAATGCACAACTATTCTCATTTTTTTCTTGCTTTCTTCATTAGATCTTGTACTGTACAAAATTGGTAAAATTACACGTGACCATTATTGTGGGGTCACTGTACAGTGTCCACCCTTCATGTCAATCCTGCTACAGTAACTGTACACGTGTTCGCCCTCCGTGTCAGCCCTGCTACAAGAGCGTAGACGTCAACCCTTAACAATCAGGTCTCTCTTGTCAACAACAGCTTATATGCTACATTATTCAAATAAGTGTAACCACTTTATTTCCTAGAATATCTCCAAGTATCTCCAAGGGATTATTTACAAAGTGTTACTCATCTACAAGTAACAATATATCTACAAGGTACACATTATCTCTTATTCAAATTACATAAATGTCTGATATTATCTGTTATCTTATCAATAGATTAATTAACAAACAAAGGCCCAAGGCCCATACTTCACGCAATAGGTTATCTCTAAACCTTAATTCATGCTCACATTCATTCCATATTCATCTCATACTTATCACTCATTCACCATCCGAGATACACTCGGAAACCTTATACACCTTTTTACTCTGAGACCACCTTGGACTTTCTTACTTAGTTATGCTTCCATAATTGATGTACTTACTTGAGCGTTGAAGTCCTTTCCTTTGTTTTACAAGACCCCCTCCTCAACAAGGTTCACTCATCATCCAACGTGCAAAGTTTGGAACCCACTTGGACCCCGTCCATCATTATACGTGGAATTTCCAGATTTTGGTAAGAACATTAGCGCCTACCGTGCAGCCGCGATAAAACTTACCCTGCAGCCTCACAATCTCCAGGTCGTCGCATTCTCCATACCACATTTTGTGTCCACCCACGTCAATGGTCAGTACATGCAACACTCCCAAGGAGACATCCAACCCTCCTCAAATGACCATGACAAATGCCGACACCATCCAACAACTCCAAAACTGCATCGTGAAGATGGAGATAAGACATGAATCTACTCAAGGAGTTGTTAGATGGTGACAGCTTGGATGAGATGCCCACAAGGTGATGGGCATTTGCATAGCATGGGGGACAAATCTACTCCAGGAGAGTCACACCCCAGACAAATTGTCAACCCTTCGGAAGGTCCCAGCTTAACATCGGTACACCGTCCAGAAGGGCAGACAACATGACAACACCCCTTTACTCATGGAGTCACAACCCCGACAAACCGTCAACCCTCCGGGCTGTCCTAGCTCAGCATAACTACACAATCTAGAAGGGCAGATGACACGACAACACCCCCTTGCTCAAGGAGAGTCACACCCCCGACAAACCATCAACCCTCCGGGCGGTCCCAGCTCAGCACAGGTACACCATCCAGTAGGGCGGACGACATGAGAACACCACTTTGCTCAGGGAGATTCACACCCCTGACAGACTGTCAACCCTCATAGCAGTCTCAGTTCATCACAGATTTACCGTCCAGAGGGGCGGACAACATGACGACATCCTTTGTCGATCGTATTATGGAAGTTGACCTACCCTCTGGGTGGAAATCTCTCTATCTAGAAAGGTGCGATGGCAACATGGATCCTGGCGAACATTTGGATGCCTTTCTTACTCAGGCGAAGGATACATCTAGATGGAAGAAATGTCCAAGTTTCAGAACAAAGTCAAACAAGTTGGAGAAAAGCGAGAAAAGCATGAAATGACAACCAAAGTCAACCCACAAAGGTCATACAAGAATCAGAAGACGGAGGGAGACAGAAGCAACATCAACCCAAACTAGAACATCAGCCTCCTCGCCAACAGGAGAATGAGTCTGCCCAACATATCCAAGGTGTGATCAACAATATTGCAGGTGGGTTCTCTCACGGAGGACCATCCAGCCAGTCTCGAAAGAGACAACTTCACACTATATAGGACATTGACATTAATTACGTTGATGATAACTCACGATGGAGTCTCCCTCATATCACAATCACAGACAAAGATTTCCAAGGAATCAACCTTGTCAATCAGGACAATCCAATGGTGGCTTCCCTTGTAATAACCAATTTCAAGGTATCAAGGGTCCTCATTGATCAAGGGAGTTCAGCAGATATACTATACTGAAAACTTTTCAGAAGCTCGAAGTTTCACTAAACACAGTCTACCTTCACTCTGGACCCCTCTTCAACTTTGTAGGGGAAAGATTAGAGACCAGAGGCTACATGGACCTCATGACCACTTTTGATCAAGGCCCGCTCTCAAGGAGCATTACCATCAGGTACTTAATTGTCGATATCGACACCTCTTATCTTGTTTTAATTGCCAAGAAAATGCAAAACGAGTTAGGAGCCATTGTCTCCACACCTCACCTAAAGACAAAATTCCCCACCATGACGGGAGAAATAGTCATTGTCAAGGTAGATCAGAAGCAAGCCCGACAATGCTATACTAAGAGTCTAAAAGTGGCACCATGTCCTCCCAATAGGGAGCTGGGCAGATACCATCCCACTTCGGGGGGTACCAACCAAGTCATGAGCATAAACAAAGGGTCCACCCCATACACCCTAATTGTCTATACAGCTCAACATGACGATGCATTCAATATGGACCCGCATGATAACATTGTTGACAAAGGTCCAAACCTTATTAAAGAATTCATCAAGTTGTAGCCTGGACTCAAACCTCGGCAGTGTACATAGCTCAGCAAGAACCATACCAGCCACGAGCATAGACGTTTAGCTTATGTCTTACACAAGAACGTGGGCCTATTCACTTGGCAACCGTCTCACATGTCGGGTGTCCATCCCAACATCATACGCCACAAGCTGGCCATCTCACACATCATCTGCAGGTATGACCTACCTACCTTATGCCATAATCATTGGCAATGGCACATAATTCAAAGCTCAGACCTACGAAGATTTTCTCAAATGGCTAGGTGTCAAACACCTTGTCACTTCTGTCGAACACCGCTAGACTAATGGTTAAGTAGAGGCAGCAAATCGAGTTATCCTCTGAGCCTTACGTATCTAAAGGTCTCTGGAAGGAAAAACTCTCCAATGTACTCTGGTGTTATCATTGCTCACCGCAATCAACCACACATGAAACCCCCTTTCGACTCACATATGGCATAGGCGCCATGATTCCTGTCGAACTTGGGGAATCATCAACAAGAAGGTTTCTATTTCAAGAGTAGCACAATGAAGAAAACATGAGGGCACAAACGCCACATGACACACTACATCATCCTTGATGGCAAATTATTCAAAAGAAGGCTGACAACTCCCTTGCTCAAGTGCCTCAACAACCAACAGCTATACAAACACTTGACAAAACCCAAGGTCCACCCTTGGTGAGCCTAGACAAATCCAGGATGGGCAAGCTCCTGGTCCATTTCCAGCAAAAACCCAAGATAGAAGAATTCCTGGTCACATCTATGTAGGCTTGACAAATCCAAATCTAGCCTTGGTGAGCCTAGACAAATCCAGGATGGACAAGCTCCTGGTCCATCTCCAGCAAAAACCCAAGACGGACAAATTCCTGGTCCCATCTCTGTAGGCTTGACAAATTCAAGGTCCACCCTTGGTGAGCCTAGAAAAATCCAGGATGGACAAGCTCTTGGTCCATCTCTAGCAAAAACCCAAGACAGAAGAATTCCTTGTCGCATCTATGTAGGCTTGACAAATCTAGAGTCCAGCCTTGGTGAGCCTAGACAAATCCAGGATGGACAAGCTCTTGGTCCATCTCTAGCAAAAACCCAAGATGGACAAATTCTTGGTCGCATCTCTATAGGCTTGACAAATCAAAGGTCCACCCTTGGTGAGCCTAGAAAAATCCAGGATGGACAAGCTCCTGGTCCATCTCCAGCAAAAATCTAGGACAGACGAGTTCCTGGTCGCATCTCCATAGTCTTGTCAAACCCAAGGTCCGTCCTTGGTAAGCCTGGACAAAACCCAGGACAGACGAGCTCCTGGTCACATCTCCGTAGGCTTGTCAAACCCAAGGTCCGCCCTTGGTAAGCCTAGACAAAGCCCAGAACAAGCACGTTCCTGGTCGCATCTTCAAAAGGCTCGACAAACCCAAGGTCCATCCTTGGTGAGCCTTTCCGTTGTCAAGTCTTGCCTCAGCAAAATCCCAAGGTATCCAAGAACATTTGCTGCACTTTATTATTCCCGAACTTCATTCTTGCAGGAGTACAACCTTGCAAGGACATAGCATAATTCAAGACTAGCGCCTGACTACTCATCAAGGTCCAGCCTTGACAAAACCAAGGACCAGCTCCTGGTACCACTTACAGGTTCTTAAAATCCAAGGTTCACCCTTGGTGAGCCTTACAAAAATCCAGGGCAAACAAATTTTGGTACTCTCCAAAGGTTTGCAAAACCCTAAGGCTTCCCTGGGTGGACCTCCAGCAAAATCCAAGGAAACCCCTTGGTCGATTACAGGTTCTTAATATCCTTTTCCCGGTGAACCTTGACAAAACCCAGGACCAGTTCCTGGTACTCTCAAAAGGTTCGTAAAATCCTAGGGCTTCCCTAAGTGGACCTCCAGCAAAATCCAAGGCAGCCCCTTGGTCGATTACAAGTTTTTAATATCCATTTCCCAATAAACCTTGACAAAACCTAGGACCAGTTCTTGGTACTCTCCAAAGGTTCATAAAACCCTAGGGCTTCCTTAGGTGGACCTCCATTAAAATTCAAGGCTGCCCCTTGGTCGATTACAGGTTCTTAATATCCATTTCTGAGTGAAACTTGATAAAACTCAAGACCAGTTCGTGGTACTCTCCAAAGGTTCGTAAAATCCTAGGGCTTCCCTAGATGGACCTCCAGCAAAATCCAAGGCAGCCCCTTACTCGATTACAGGTTCTTAATATGCATTTCCCGATGAACCTTGAGAAAACACAGGACCAGTTCCTGGTACTCTCCAAAGTTTCATAAAACCCTAGGGCTTCCCTAGGTGGATCTCCATTAAAATCCAAGGCAGTCCCTTGGTCAATTACATGTTCTTAATATCTATTTCCTGGTGAAACTTGACAAAACCCAGGACCAGTTCCTGGTACTCTCCAAAGGTTCGTAAAACCCTAAGGCTTCCCTAGATGGACCTCCAGCAAAATCCAAGGCAGTCTCTTGGTCGATTAAAGGTTCTTAATATCCATTTCCCGGTGAACCTGGAGAAAACCCAAGACCAGTTCCTGGTACTCTCCAAAGGTTCGTAAAATCCTTGGGCTTTCCTAGGTGGACCTCCAACAATATCCCAAGCAGCCCCTTGGTCGGTAGCAGCTTCATAAACCCAAGCTCTGGTAGACCGTCAAGGTTCATAAACCCAAGTCTTGGTAGACCTCCAGCTCAAAAACCCAGGACCAATTCCTTGTACTCTCCAATGGTTCGCAAAAAAAGCCCTAGGGCTTCCCTAGGTGGACCTCCAATAAAACGCAAGGCAGCCTCTTAGTCGGTAATAGGTTCATAAACCCAAGCTCTGGTAGACCGTTAAGGTTCATAAACCCAAGTCTTGGTAGACCTCCAACTCAAAAACCCAAGACTAGTTCCTGGTACTCTCCAAAGGTTCGCAAAACCCTAGGGCTTCCCTAGGTGGACCTCTAGCAAAACTCAAGGCAGCCCCTTGGTTAGTAACAGGTTCATAAACCCAAGCCTTGGTGAACCTCTTCATCGCTAAGTTTCCCTGGCAGAAGCTCAAATTATTCAAGGTCTATCGTTGTCACATTTTACTATTCCTAAGCTTTATTCTTGCAGGAGCATAAAACCCAAGGTCCGTCCTTGGTATACAAAAACCAAGGTCCTCCCTTGGTGCACAAAACTCAAGACCAGCTCTTAGTAACTTACAAGTTCAACAAACCCAAGGTCAACCCTTGGTGAACTTCCAACAAAAGTCCAGGATGGAAAATTCCCCTGGTACAAGGTTCGACAAATCCGAGGTCAACCCTTGGTGAACTTCCAATTCAGGATGACAAAGCGTAATGCTCGCTTTCTATGCTCACTCCAACAGTCAGATATTGGCAAAAGGTTCAACCTTGACGCTTCACTTGCCTGACATGTCTGACCTCATCTACAAAACAAGTATGTCTTCCTTGGACAACTCAATAGTAACAACCCAGACAGCACACGTCCAGGTTAGGAGGCTTGACATAGCTCCACTCTTATACTTCACAAAGATATCAACCTCGCCTACAGGATAGAGCATGTCCTACCCAGACAATTCAACAATGACAGTCTGAACATAACACGTCCAGGCTAAGAGGGCTTGACAAGTTCCACGCTTACATTTTCCATTTGTCAAGGTTATCACCATTGACACAGGATAACACTTGTCCACGCTCGGAGGCTTCATAAGCACTCTCTTATTTGTCAAGGTTATCACCATTGATACCAGACAACACTTGTCCACACTCGGGGACTTCTTGAGCTCACCATTCTCTTACTTGTCAAGAATACCAACCTTGGCATTGGACATTCTTCATCAATGCTTACTCATCCTCTTTCACCCGCAAGTTGGCTCAAAGGCTAGGGGGGCTTATGTACTGCACAAAATTGGTAAAATTACACCTAGCCATTATTGTGGGGTCACGTACACGTCTCCACCCTTCGTGTCAATTCTTCTACAGTAACTGTACATATGTCCACCCTCCGTGTCAGTCCTACTACCACTACTACAAAACAGGCTTTCTACATCGGTTCTATGGTGCATTCTACATCGGTTCTCCAATCGTCTTTGTAGCCAGCGTCGTTGAAAGGTAAGACTTTCTACGTAGATTCTTAAACCGTCTTAGAATGTCCCATTCTAAGACAGTTCGTAGCCTACAACCGTCTAAGATTGCATCTTTGAATTTTTTTTATTTTTTTATTTTACATCATTCTAAGACGGTTATTGGAAAGAACCGTCTTAGAATGTCACATTCTAATACGGTTATAGGCTATAACCGTCTTAGTATGGGACATTCAAAGACGGTGCTTTGCTCATAACCATCTTAGAATGAGACATTCTAAGACAGTTCTTAGTATATAACCGTCTTAGAAGTCTACTTTCTAAGACGGTTTTTCAGATAACCATCTTAGTATGTCCTTTTTTAAATTAAAAAAATTAACTTTTCTAAGACGGTTTTTTAGCAAAAATCGTCTTAGAAGTCTACATTCTAAGACAGTTTTCTAAATAACTTTCTTAGAATGTATTTTTTAAAAATAAAAAAAAATAAAGGATTCTAAGACGATTTTTTTGCAAAAACCGTCTTAGAATATCTTTTTTAAAAAATTCGAACTCTCGGTTTAATACCATATACAATGCAATGAACACAAAATGCAAAAGTTAATTGCATCACTTTACATAATGAAATAGATTTTTACAGAGTACTATATAATTAAATGTACATGTAAAAGTGCTCCCTATCTACTACACATTGGCAATCAATCTACTTGATACAGTATATCTCAAACTTTGGATGATGGGGCACATTCAGGAGAACAACAATATGGCAAATCTTCCATTATGAAATTACTCCAGCAAAAAAATTTCAAATTACTTGGACAAAATCTGTTGCATATCATCAGCCAGAGCAGCCACAGATTCAACAAGTTCTTCCAGAAGTTCCTTTTGCTCCATTGTATCACAAGACTACAAGAAGAAAGCTTTTTTAATAAGGCAGAGCCCTGATATAGATAAAGTAATATCATTCATTTAATCATATTAACTCATTAATGGAAAGTCTATAGTATATCCTTTTAATGTCGGCAAACATTGTAACTTTTGAACAAATTAGTGTTTGTCATTCTTTGTGGTTGGTCAATCGGGCCTTCACTTTTTTCTTTTAAAAGCCCATGGGTGAGGTCCCTTCCTTTGTTCGCTCAATCTGTTTTCCTGTTAAGTGAGATTTTGAATAAGTTAAGTGAGATTGAGGTTGGAGGTGAAGGTCATCTAAGTGATGCAATGAACTTGGATTGTTGGAATGGGTTGGGAGATTATGCTCTGATCTATAAACGACCAACAATTTGCATAATGTCAATATAGTTTCCAATAATATAATTGTTGATATAATGACCTATAGTCTTAGATACAGCCCCAGATTCTTTCAGTTACATTATTTCTTGTCAGAAAGCATTTCATAATAACGACGGAAGCAGTCTTTCTTTACCTTCAACACATATAGGGCAACGAAATAACCGAACAATTTGTCAAACCAAACAAATTATGCAGAACAACTAAGAAGCCAGATGGATGGTCACAAAAAAAACAAATCACAATAAAATCTAATAGCAGTGAAGACATTAAAGATTTTTTTTTTTTTTTAGATTTGATGCAGGCAAAAGATGCTAATCTCCTTTCCATCATAGTTACACACTACAGTATTAGATACACCCATGCGATGCAAATTTGCAGTTAGTGACTTTAGCCTTGGTGCCTTCATTTCATTTGCAAAAATTATTCTTGCCATAAAAAAAATTGCATGACTGGATTACTGAAAAATGAATTTACAAACCAAAAACGTGAAGCAAAATCAAGATGCAACATATGAAGAACAATTCTTTCAATGACTTAAATTCCTAGATTCAACTGACTGTAAGAATACCAAATAAAAAAAAGCAAGAAAAAATACAGACATACCAAATCAAGGAAGTAACACCTGATAATGCTTTTTTTCTAGTGTCACGGTTTAATTAAAAAGTTCCATGTAGATGCTGAAAGTTCCCTTTTACACTTAATGTGCACAACTATAGCATGATTTTTCATGCAGAAAAAATACCTAAACTCATGTAAAGTTTTATCTAAGGATGAAAAACAAAATTTACAATCCAAAATAAACTGTTTGGCTCCTCTTTCTAAAAACATGGTTTGAAATGCATGGGAAACTAAAAACATAAAACATACCAAAGATAATCCATAGGGATGTGAAAGCTGCCAACATATTGCTTGATGACTATTATGAAGATGTAGTTGGAGATTTTGGGTTGGCAAAGCTTTTGGATCACCAAGATTCACATCCCTAGAAAATAGAGGGGGAAAAGACTAAAGATTTTTGTCATCAAAATTGAATTTCTCTATTTCATTTTTGTCATCAAAATCTAAACTATAAACTATAAACTATATATTTAAAAATACCTACCTTAGCTATCCTTGTTGCACTATGTTGAAGCTATTATAGAGGCCTTGCAAGCTCTGTTCTCAGTTGTATCTGCTCAGTTATCTCCTGGTATGAAACAATAATTCTGGAAACATGAATAGAAAAAGTAGTTGAGGTAACCAATATATGACCCAAAGGAGTGCTGTTAATGAAATAGCAAAGCAAAGGCAGATCAAGTTTTCAAATCTCAAGTACCAAATAAGTTGCACAAGGCAAACATGCTATATATACAACAATTACAAGAACTAGTGTCAGTGTTGGCCCATGAATGTCTTTAACCATTTTTACAATTAATTAGTCATTCTCAATTAATAAAATCTATGATCCACTGTATCATTTTTTTAATTAGTCACTCTCAATTAGTCACTCTCAAGAGAAGTTTTTTTACCTATGAACTCCTCTACACAATATCCAAGAAGACGTACAAGATGCTTATGTCTAACATGGCCTATAGCCTCCACTTCAACCCTTAAGTCTTTCTCAGCTTGTCCCTTAGGAATTCAATGTAGAACTCCATTACATAACAAGATTAAAAAGAAGTTGTTGTTTAAGTGTCATGTCAAAAAGTGCCAGACAAAAAAAACCTTAAAGGGTACATCAATGATAAATAAATATCCTTACAAGTTGTTAAGAAGCTTCTTCATTTCCACCTCAGTTCCATTAATCAGTCTACCCTTGTAAACAATCCCATATCCATCCTCACCAATGATGTTCTCGCTTGAGAAACAGTTGGTTGCCATTTCCAGGTCTCTAAGTGTAAACCAGTGGCCCCACCCCAGATGAGAAAATTTTGGTAAGCCAACTAAAGGAGAGGCAGTGGCCAACCCTCCATGTGACAATGTAGAATGCTTCTTAACATTCCCAGAGCTTCCTTCTTCGGCCGACATTGAACTAAATCCTCTCTCATGATAATAAATTGAGCTGCAGTGACTATAACTTCAATTCCATGCGTGACTTGTATCATGTTAATTATACATTTGGCATTGAGACCCAAGCTAGGTCAAAAATCAAAGTCTAATAACATATACAATTGGTGGTAAGATTTTGGAATTTACATATTCACCATGGGAATTGAAAAGAAAAATTTTACGCACAGGGAAGGTTCCCAATGGTCGATTAGTGTCCTAGTTTTCCTTGAAGATTACATTTACAAATCATGGAAGTTCCTAAAAAGTCAATTTCTCACATAGCTTTTTTTATGTTCTTTCTATTTTCAAATCCTTTGACCATATATATGTATTTGTTGCTCCATTTCAATAAACCAATTTATGTGATGCCACATATTGTGGGAAAGGCACTGCACAATGTAGAATCATCACTAACACCATAGAAGTTGCAAAGCTAGAAGGAAAAATTGCAAGTGACAAACTTACTATAGTGTTGGCCTGAGTTTTGAAGTACAGGATCTGGGCAAAAGATATTAACCAGTCCTGCTACAAAATCCATAACATGGCTTTCTGATGAGCTACTCAGCCTTCCTCACCAAGTATGCCGTTGGATATTTCCAAGCCTCCTTAACTAGATACCTGAAAATTACAAAACATTCAATACTCAGGATAGGTGTTATCCTTCGATTAAAATTTATTGTTATATATTATTATTGAATTAAATTAGGTAAACAAAAATCACTAATTATAATTAAACAATTGCATATACTGCTTGAAAACTATTCTACACAGAACAATGATGCTTGAAAAGAGGTGGACTTTTAAGTTGCAAAGAAGACTGCAACAGTTCCTGCAACAACAACGCTGTAAAATCTAAGGAGACAGAGAAAGAGAGATTAATGTTAAATACTAGCCAGCTATAACTACTATATGTTGATTCAGGTGAAGCCAATCATTAGTGAACAAGGATCAAGATTCAAGAAGTTTTGTGCTTTCAACATGCTCAAAAGGCAAAGGTTCAATGGAAAAGCTTGAAAGACCAATTTGATTATGTAAAAGGAAGTATATGATCTAATAATCCAATTGTGCACATCATGCATTATTCATTCATCTAGGATTGTTGGATTAAAAGGTTTAATTAAAGGCAAGTCACTAGTAAGGATTTAAAAAGATAAGTTTTTGGAAAAATGGAACCTTACTGAAATAATCGATTACAAGGCTTGTGACATCGATTATTCTGTTCTTCGAGCCTTTAGAAAACAAAGTATGAACATTGTAATCGATTTCATGACGGATTAATCGATTACCTAGGCTAAAACTGAAAACATACAACTTCGGACATAATCGATTACTGAATTTTATAATCGATTACATCTATGCATATGGATTACATGTCTTGTAGATTTAATCGATTACATATCGATTTAATCGATTAATTAGTATATTTGGAAAATATGCATTTCGGTCTTAATTGATTACTTCATGGAATAATCGATTATATTGTTCTTTGTCAAAACCCAGAATACATCAGGATCATTTTAATCGATTGCATATTATTTTAATCGATTACATAGGTCATTTAGAAAAAACATGCATTTCGGACTTAATCGATTACGTATCGGAATAATCGATTAAGTGGTTCGTTCTTGGAACTGGGGAGTCACTATGAGCATTTTAATCGATTACCATCTTGATTTAATCGATTACATATGCGAAATAATCGATTACTGGAGCGTGTTTAATCGATTATTAGCAATTAAAAAAATAGTTATAAATAGCACCTCCTAAGCTGAGGTTAGCAGACTTTTGTGCAATTTGAGAAATACGAGTTCTAAGCATTCAAAAACTCTCTGAGCCTTCATTAGTGATATTTTTCTCTCAGTTTCTAAACATTGAGTCTTCAAAAAATTGAATGGGTCTTTGAATCAAGAAGGTGAAGCAATCAATGTTCATTCAAAGCTAGGAAAGAATTGGATATGTGTTGGTAATCTGTCATTCAACCTATGA